>BDMV01000009.1:13135893-13389226 GCA_008326285.1 Oryza officinalis
AGGTGCACTAAACCAGTCCTAGGTCTTAAGGGTGGTTACAAGGGTCCTTAGGTCCTGCAGTCGTCTTGCTCTGATACCAACCCTGTGAGCCCCCGGTTTTGTATACCGGGAACCCCATGTGTATTACAATACCATTCCCTGGATCAGTAGATGGTACACACATGGCACAGTTGTATATCTCAAGCTGACATCGTCTTACAGGTCTTACAATATATTAATAATACAAGGGTAGCCCCAAATGGAACCCGAATAGACCAAGCATGGTCGATAGCAACACAAAATACCAAAACAACTAAATGAAGCAGCGGAAGCGAAGCAGCGGCGGTCCATCTTATCCCACACGCATCGACTGGTGAACCTAGGTCCCTATTCCACCGTCCTCGGTAACTCCTTGCCAGCATAGCACATGTACAGGTCGTCACCAACACCTTTCTAAAAGATGTAAATAAGCAAGAGTGAGTACCAACCGTACTCAGCAAGCCACCACTACAGAATGCATATAATGTTCATAGGGGTTCAAGGATGGCTTGGTTTAAATAAACAATAAACAAGCAAACTAAAATTATGCCTGAGGACTAGACTTTGCCTGAGGAGGTCATATCCTTGAAAATAGCCTATTAGGAATTTATATTTCGCAATTAAGGTTTCTAGTAACTACTTTACCAATAGACATTATTTTGCAAATAATTTCCAAAAGCTTATCACTCTATATAAAGGTGCATAGAAAATAATCAAAGCTATTTCTTTAGTGGAACAATATTTGTTTTAATAAACTATCCCTTAATGGGTTTTATCCAAAATGGTGATACATTTAGATATATAGCTTTATTTATAAAGTAAATATGCTCAAGGGATTTTGTTTTTCGAAAATAATTGGCATATGCAAATCATAGCTCCTTGAATAAATAATATTTGAAATCAAATATCGACGTATCCTCAGATATTCGTCTATTAGCCCACGTGTAAACGAAAAACGACAGATCGAATTGAGTTAGTTCAGGCATGAATGTATTTTGAAAAAGATTTTTGGTTATTCTGAATTTTTAATTCCATATTCCAAAGTCAAAATATTCAGGATGTTACAGTTTACCACAGGATTGCTAAGATTACTCACATTAGTTTTTAGGGCAAGTGCCTATGTGCATTATTTGAATTTATAAGGGCCTTATTCACTTGGTTTTATTTACTTAGGCTAACCCAACTCATCTATCCAAACTATTGTGACTGAAGAGCTAGGGCATTTAATCTTTATCCGAGGAAGGGCAACACAACTAGGGTTAAACCAAAAGAGGCTCATACAAAACATTAGTTAGGATGTTCCCTACCTTACTCCAAGACTATTTAAATTCTACCAAATCGTCTAAAATTTTCTCTTATCCATGAAACTTTTTTAAACTCCTATATTTGCATCATAGACACATCATATGGCGAGTTAAACTAGTAATTAAATTTTTGGGTTGTTACATTGACACTATTCACTCATTTGGAATCAACGAATGGAGTGCTCCATGAGTATGAATTCGTGTAGTGAGCATAGGAAAAATGATGGAAATCTTTCTAAGCCATTAATTTTATAGGAAATCCATAGGAATTTTAACCTCTACTAAAAGCTCTTTCTTGTTTTCCTATGAAAGGTCCAAGACAAATCAATGTATGCTTCTCTAAATAAGCATAGTCTAAACACAACTTAAGCACAACAAATATGTATTATGCATAGTTAGCAACTATCATGTGTTTTACTCTATTCCTATGTTCCAAACACAATATCTCATATTTTCTCTATTTTACATATGTAATCCTATACTATTCCTATGTTGTTCTCTATTCCCGTGGTTTTGCACACTACTGGACAACTGATCTTTGGTCGGTTGGCAAAAACCAGCAAATGTACCGGATGTTTAACGAACCGGTGCTAAAGATGCTTTAGCACCGGTTCTAAAAGTCCAAACCCCTCGAAACATCTTTAGTCCCGGTTGATAACATCAACCGGGACTAAAAATGTATCTTTAGTCCCGGTTGGTGTGACCAACCGGGATTAAAGATGCCTCGATCTTTAGTCCCGGTTGATAACACCAACCGGGACTAAAGATGCATTTTTAGTCCCGGTTGATGTTATCAACCGGGACTAAAGATGCTTTTAGAGTTAGTTCAAAAAGAAACCATATCTATCCAAGTTAGATGTATGTGGTAGGTGGGATAGTAATGTGCGTGAGGGCTGAGGTGAGAGGTCTTGAGTTCGAATCCTATATTGCACACATTTTTTTTTATCTTTAGTCCCGATTTGGTAATCCCGGTTCAATAACCGGTAATAAAAAGGGTTACGAACCAGTAGTAAAAATCTATTTTCCAGCAGTGGCATTTGTACAATCCAAAGAAGCCTTAACCAGTGGCGGCTCCAAGGGGTGGTCCTATGGACCTAGGACCACCCCGGATATTAGCCCAGAAGGCCCTGCATATATATAAAAATGCTGATTTTAGTTTATTTTTAATGCATTTTCATTATACTTTGAACACATTTTTCATATGTATATTGAGTTTGTGATATTATAAAAAATTAGAGCCTAAAATAGGCACACCCGACAAAAAATTTCTAGAGCCTCCCTTGGCCCTAACGATTAGGATATGACATTCTTAGAATATTTCCGGCCAAAAAGAAGTTTTACATAAACATGGTAAATTGATATGAAATCAGTTTTTTAGGAGTGCTGATCCAGCTGTTGTGTTTTTTAAGATATATCTGATGATCATAGGGATATATAGGAATGTGAGTTACTACCTCCGTTTCATATCATAAGTCGTTTTGATTTTTTTCTAAACCAGACTTTTTATGTTTGACCACAAGTTTATAAAAAATAGTAATATTTTCAAAAAAACTATAAAAATATAAAATATATTCAATGTTAAATGTAATAAAACTAATTTAGTGCTATAAGTGTTGCTATATTTTTTTATAAACTTTGTCAAACTTTTAAGAAGTTTGACTTAAAAAAAAGTTAAAACAACTTATTATAATATGAAATATAGGGGTAGTAATTTAATTGGAACCACATGTGTAACCCACTGACCTAGTCTATCCAACTTAAAAATGCATTCTTCTTTTCTTTCTAATACTGTATCTATCTAAGCATCTACTCTGTTTCGTATTGTATGCGTAAAATTGTAATATAAATCAACTACTACTGTGGACCAATGAGTACCCAAATCTCTTCTTTTTATAAAGCTAATGTCCACTAAATACTTAAAGCTCAACATATAAGCATAGTATTTATTAGCACTTCTAAAACCTACATGCAAGCATGCCACATCAACCCACTAAACACATAAAACTCAACATGCAAGCATATAGTAATTATATCTATAATTTATTTATTCTAAAACTAAACATACACATGCTAAATCATCATTTTCAAATCCTTTTCATAATATTTTAATTCAAATTATTTTATCATTTCTCCAATATCTAACATATATCTCACAGCAAAGCGCGGGACATCATTTAGTGAATATAAAACTGGTATCCATGTCAATGTTTAGAGAGACTACTTCCATACCTAGGCATATCCGCAATGCGGCGGCCGCGGCGTTAGCGTGTTTGGTGAGCCCTGCATTCAACAGGTTGCGGTCAACGGCGCCGAAATGCTACGTCTTTCGGTGGCCTTTGCTTGCGTAATTGCGTGGAAACTTAACTCAAGCCGGAAGGAAGCCCACGCAAGAAAAAGCCTAGTGCTGAGAAGTGACAACACGTAACGAAATATACTACTACTACAGAAAAGGCTGGGCTAATTACTACTCCTAATTAACTTTTGTCTAGTGTTAAATAAATTATCTCTTCATCACCTAACCCTAACTCGCAAAGACGACGCGGTCAATCGCGATCCCCCTTCTCGTCTCGATGTCATCGCCGCCGCCGCCGCCGCCGCCGCCGCCGCCGCCGTGTCCTGTTGCGGCGTGCGGCGATGGGTGGCTCTCGCTATCCGTCTCGACGGTGTCGGGAGAGAGCAACAAGCGCCTCAAGCGAGGCGGAGGTGGAGGCGGCGGAGGGGTCGAGGACGATGGGTTCCCCCTCCACGACGAGGTCCTCCTCCTGGTGTTCGCGGCTTGCTCTCTGGAGACGGACGATCTCGTCCGGTGCGCTGCCACCTGCAGGCGGTGGCGCCGCCTCGTCGCCGGCGACGCGGAGTATATCTGCCGCGTCAAGCCGCCCTCCGGCCGTTACGTCGGCGCCCTCGCCGTCGGGTTCTTACAGCAGAGGCGGCAGGACGACTCGTCTTCTTCTTCGGGCGCGCCGCCTCGGTTCGTCCCGTTGCCCTCCTACTCCTCCAGGTTCGCCGGCGGCGGCGACCTCGACATGGTGTTCGACAACGGCCTCTTCAGCAACTGCCGCCTCATCGCGTCACGCAACGGCCGCCTCGTCATCCAGCTCCGCCGCTCATCGCGCGCCGCCGCCGTCAGGCTCGTCGTGTGCAACCCCATGACCGGGGACATGTGCACCCTCCCCATCCTCGCCGGGAAGGACAGGCCCGGGCACTACGCGTGCGCGCTGCTCACCGCCGACGACCTCCAAGACACGGCGGATCCGCACACCCGTGGCTCCGGCGCCTTCCGCCTGCTCCTCGTCTACAAGCGCCGCAACTTCACGGCGTGCCGGTCCTACTCGTCGGACACCAAGGCCTGGGGAGCGGAGGGCAAGCTGTCCGGCGTCAAGATCGGCGGGAGGCGCCTCGGCGAGATGACCGGCGCCGTGGCCGTCCGTGGCACCGTGTTCTGGCTGCTAAAGAACCTGGTGTTCGGTGTCCGCCTCGACAAGCTGGAGGCCACCACCGAGACCTTCCCGTCGAAATGGTGCAGCAAGCTCTGCTTCTGCGATGGCAGCCCGGTGCAGAATCGCCAGCTCGCCGTCACGCCGGACGGCCGGCTCTGCGCCGTGCAGGTGGACCGACACGTGACGAACAACACCGTGAGGATCAACGTCATCTCCCGCCAAGACGGCGGCGGCGGCAGCAGCGGCGGGGACTGGAGCACGGGTCGAACGTGGAAGTGGGACAAGGCGCGCGACGTGGAGCTGAACCGCGTGCTGCCCATGGCGGACGTGAGGAGAGTTTGCCTGAGGGGTGTGTGCGAGAAGAGCGGGGTCGTCTTCCTCGCCATCGGCGCCGACATGTACAACCAACCGGACCTGGCGCTGTACGCGCTGGACATGGACAAGAAGGAGGCACGGAAGGTGGCGGCGCCGCCGGGCCACTGCCGCCGGTCGTCGTCGAGCTTCTTTGGCTACGAGATGGACCGTGTGGCCTACCTCGCCTCCCTCTCCGGTGGCGAGTCCATTGCTAGCTGATTGGAACATGCATTCGCCTCATCCGCGCAGCGAGGTAAGGAGAGGAATTTTGCTAAGAATTTACCGCTGTCACATGCTGCAAACAGTACTGTAGCTTGCCTGGAAAAAAAAACACCAGGAATTACAAAACATAGTTGCATACTCCATACTTTACAGTTTAGTAAGTTTGGATCATACAAACATTCTAATCAGTTGATTTGTCATAGCCACATTCTTTTTGATTCACTAGCATTATCAACAGGGTTTATGATGTTGCGCATTTGTGAAATGTGAATTATGGTAGCCAAAGCCCGGAGATGGTTAGTACGTAATCTGTGTAACCAATCCATCATATACTGTTACATATCATTTTTTACCATCTTCTTGGTTTATTGATGGGGCAGAGCGGTAGATACACAAATGAATCAAACTAGAGATGAACAATCGAAAGGGAAGCTCTCAGTATGCGCTCTTCTGAATGGAGAGCAGGTGATGGGTTGCCAATGCATATCTGCAAGATTCTGTTGTTGTGTTGCAAAGATGCCTGTCCTGAATATATATGTTAATTATGATTGACAGCCTATGGATTGTCATCGTCTGGTATTGCTGAATGAATCGCGACCTTGCCTGTAGAGTACTACTCCACATCACTCTCCACCGCACATCGTCTAATTGACAAACCATGCATTAGAAGCATAGTTCCACACTATTATAACATTTCAGGTTATATAAACACCTGAAAGTTCTAATCGATTTCTTTGATAAGTCCTTTCTTGTTCTTTTTTTCTTTTGACCAGCTACCATTGTGGCATAGCAGCAGCCAGCAGGGTTCTTGACACTGTGCTGCAGAGAGCAGAGTTATCTGTTGGTATTGTGAATCCTGACGAGATGGGTTAGTTTACCAGTCTTTTGTTGCCGATTGTAATGCAGCCATAACAACACAACCTTATCTCTCATATCATCTTATCTCCATGCAAATCTCACATTCGATTTTCAAGGGAGAAAAAAAAGACTTAGTTGTTTCACAACATAGAGGAGGAGAGAGGACCCCATCAGCGTCGCCTCTCGCTCCGAGGAGAGCGGCGGATCTAGATTTGGCGGCCCACTGATGGGATCCAGGCAGTCAGAAGGAGGGGTAGACAATTGGGGTGTCCAACCACATCCTCTCTCAGTGACGGATTAGAGGGTGGGGAAAGCAATATGAATTCCTGTCGCCAGTTGGCCCCTTGCACCTTCACCGTAAATCTAGTTCAACACCGGGATTGATAGGATTGTCCCTCCTCTCTCTTCTTGTGATGGGTTCTTCCATACTCGTAACCATCTCCGATGTTGCCAGTTTCTTGTCATAAAAGGCTCACGAAACCCATCTCCGCCATTGCCTCTCTGCTCCGTGGGCCTCACTAGAGCCCCGGGTCTCCCAACTGTGTCTATGCTGTCGAAGGCGGCTAATGTTCAATAAAAAATGCAGGCTTGACACCTGCCGAGTATTTTTTTATCGGTAGAGTGTGACTAGATTCGTTATTTCTTTTAGTGCATGTAATTCAATAGCAAACTAAATCTTTTATCAACACAGAGTATACAACTAAAGAAATAATTTGTTGACATATTTATCATGATGTGACCACAACTCCGGCTTTGGCACAGCAAGGTGGCATCAGCAGTGGCGCGTCGTCATCTGAGCATGATGGCAACAGGGCATCAGCAATGGCGCATCGTCATCCGAGCATGATGGCAGCGGGCTACAGAGCCACCCAACTCCCCGGCATCAATGGGGGCTCCTGCCATTTGGCCTGCCGATCCAAAGGAATCATGCCCAGATCTAAACCTGACTGCCGTCACCTCAAAGCTACTCATCACTACGGTGTTTCCATCAGTAGTTAGGTTCTTCCACACCATCCTATGGACTAGTATCTTCTTGGTTTTGATTCACGGTATCACTTACACCCACATCTCATTCATTCTTTAGATTGACCCTATGGATTGTGGATGTATGCCTATTGGCTTCGTCACAAAACGATCATTGTTGGGTAGCATATCTAAACAAAGGTTGCAGGCCGGTTGTGGTGTTTGTGGCCAATTGCAATTATGCTAAGACTGGGAGACAATAGCAACATCGCCTCGAAACAAGGGGACCATAGTACCATGGGACTTTTATTAGGTGGTGCTTATCAAGTACCCTTCCTCAACTCCAGGATTAAGTCCCTAGGTCCAGAATTAGCTAGTGGTATTTGGCAATGGCAATTCCCATTTTCTTGTTGAAGGCGTTGTTTGGAGTTCAAAGAATTGCTCTCAAACCTATGGTCTAATCTTTGCTGGTTGGATCATGGCAACAACGGAGGTGTTGTTTTAGGAAAAACTTTATCGTAGTCCAAGTATTGCTTTGGTGGATGATGAGGATGAAGATTGATTGTTGTTGTAGCTAGCCACGACATGATATTTATTGTCATGTTGTTCTTTCTTTTTCTTGTTTAATAATCGTATGTTGTGTATATCTTAGATATGTAGAGGCCGGGAATGGTTTTAATCTAATTTTACCATCTTGATGTAATTGTCTCAGATCAATTAAACTTTCACAATGTAAAAAGAAATAGGTGATGCCAACATATACGTTGGTTCACTAGCACCCAACACATCCGAGGCATTCCTTGCATACCACGAGCCGTGTAGGGGACCAAAGTTGATAACCGACACATATGATGGTGCCACCTTATATATCATGCTTACATAAAAGAACCAACACATATATAATAGCCTCCGCAGTGGTCATGTGACACCTTGTATGTGCAGGTTCAAAACGAGAACTGGCACAAATGTCTACTGGTTCTCCTTATGAGCAGGCACATATGGTTCCCCTGGCAACGTCATATGTGGTGCATTTGTGCTGGTTTTGTTAAACAAGTAACACATATAGCATTTTGTGCCGGTTTCATTAAAAAAGTGACATATATAGCATTGGCACACATAGTTTGCACGTCCATTCTTAGTTAAGCAGGTAAAATAGAGAGGAGCTCTGCTATTGGTTGACCAGCTAGTGGAGGGGGAGATTTTGTTCCTTAGGTTCGAAATTCAATGGAAGTATATGTTTGCTGGTGCTCAGTTTAACCTGCCTCTCCCCATATCCTTCATTTATGGTGAATTTAGATGATAGGTAGCAATCTTGAGTTGGTAAATCGCTGATGTCTGAACAAGATGAGCGCAAAGAAGCACAATATTTGGTAACGAGGGTAAGCCAAAGACCATCATACACAGGATATTGACTATGAATGCAAGACTCACTCTAAACTAGCATGATTACTGTCTTTTTTAAGAGAAGCATAATTATAGTTTTTTTAATAAAGGTCTCAACCATCCTTGGCAAGCCATATTATATTCATTCACCTATGCTATAGTTGCCCTGTGGTTACGCAGATGATCCTCTCTATTTAAGAGGGCCTAAGATATATGGGCCTAACATATGTTCTAATATACCGAGTACAACTCCAAGTCATTGATAACTAACCAAGTTTTTACACATATTTGACGCAACTATAAGGTTTGCGCAAAAACAAGCTGGTGACAATGTGTCTACATCCCATTCAATGCCGAGGAATACTGCTCCTGTGCAAAGGAGATGTGGGGGCTTGAGTCTTAGATGATTCCTATGACTACCTTTGTATGCGTTATTAGCGTTATCATCGACTGTATGATGGAAGGAGTATCACCGGAAAGGATAGGTTGTAGCAGGAGTTGGTGACAGGATGAAGTGGTGCTGAGATTGGCTGGAGCTAGGAGTAGAAAATGTCATTCTTATCTATGTGCAAATATATTCAGCAATATTAAATGCAAATTGGTTAAAAAAGATATGAGGTAAAGGCAATGCCACTATAAAGTCACATGTTTCTAAAGTGGTAATTTCAGAGTGGCACCAATGAATTATTTTGTTCTATCTAGGATGGAACTCTGATATTGACACTTCATTTGCGGACAATGCGGCAGCACTAGGGCTAGAGCTTGCTGTGTTTCTAACGTTCGCAAAAGTAAATGCTGGTTTCGATGGTGCAGCAAAATTGGTGGTGTCAATACTGTGAAGCATGACAAGGACACTCAGCATTGTCGGCCGGTCCGACGGGTTCTCCTGGACACAGAGGAGCCCGATGTGGACACACTTCAGCAGCTCCTTGTCTTGCAGACCCTGGCTACCACCGAGCAGCAGCAACGTGTCAGTGATGGCCAGTGGTATCCCTTTTTGCCAATGATCCCATACCTGAAACATCACATGGTTTAGTCCATAGCTTGTTGAGTACTTTCAACATGAAAATTGTGATTACTTTCAGGAAACCGTAGAACAATCAATCAATAGGACGCACATAGCTCAGTAGACTGCTAGATTCTTCATCTGCATCAAACACATCAGTATTCCTCCTTCCTGTCACAATCTCCAATACCAAGACTCCAAAGCTGTAGACATCTAACTTGACTGACAGGTGCCCAAGCACTGCATACTCCGGTGCCATGTAACCCCTGTATCATTACAATGTCAATGCCTAAAATGTGAAGCAATGTTACTATGTCCTAGCAGCTGCATGTTAACGCTAGTTTCTATTTCTATTTATTCATAAAAATTGGTTCAATTATACTATAATCAAAATATTATTGGATATGTAACTTCTATGTGACTAAAGTTACTAATACATGTAACAAAGAAGATAAAACATGCACAGAATATAATTGACAATTTTCAAAATTCTCAAATTTTGTCTTTACTGGTGCATCACAGTTGGCTGTTTTTCCCAAAGAACTTCAATTTTTAAATTTAGCAAATACCTGGTTAAATTTAATGGAAATTTGTTTAAATTTAAATATTTTTGTTCAACATACTGAAATTATAAAAATTCAGAATTTTCTACCTACCAATAAATGTTTTTAATACCGAAATAGTGTACCATAGTAAGGAATGAATGAATCTTTCACGGTCCATCATTTTCTCTTACAATGTCCCGACGACTTGGCTTGTGATACTTGTAGTTTTCGTTCCATTAAAGAGCCTCGCCAAGCCAAAGTCAGATATCTTTGGGTTCATGTTGGAGTCTAGCAGCACATTGCTTGCCTTGAGGTCGCGATGTATGATCTTTATCTGGGAATCCTCATGAAGGTAGAGTAGGCCTCGTGCTGTCCCATGTATGATCTGGTATCTCGTTTCCCAGCTTAATTGTCCTCGCTTTTGTTGGTCTGCTAGGTAAAAAAATGTTCACGCATGCAAAACATGTTAAAAAATACTTCTTGTTTGAATTTTACTATGGCCATCAGAATAAATTTATCAAACCCAATATGTTTAGGAGATGAAGTATGCACTTTCAAGTCAAAAATAAGTATTTTAAAAGTCACTGGTCGTCAACGTTTTAAAAGCTTAACTGGACGTTGTAGTCCAAATGTCAAATATTTGTGATGGGAGGGACCCCATAGCACAGAATAACATGCTCCAGTACTAGTTGTCAACTTAATGATGATTCTTGCAGCAGAGAATAATAATTGTATAGTAAATGCATTGATAGTATGTATATATGGTGTTACCAAAAAGGATAGTGTCGAGGCTTCGATTTGGCAAATATTCATACACAAGTAACTTTTCATCTCCCTTGATGCAAACACCTAGAAGCTTTGCAAGATTGTTGTGCCGAAGTTTGGCAACCAACAGGAGCTCATTCCTCAGCTGTTCAAGGCCTTGTCCCGATGTCCTGTCAAGCCTTTTCACAGCAATTTCACCTACATCTGGTAAGAACCCCTGAAATTAATGGTTAACATCATATCAATAGACGTTTTCATGGCAGTTTCAGATCATATACTGTAACAAGATGTATAAACCTTGTATACTGCTCCAAATCCACCATGCCCAAGCTTGTTGTGTTCTGCAAAATTAGCTGTTGCATTTTTTATTATTGCCAGATCAAATAGAAGTGAGCCTGAGTCGACATCTTTGTCAGAAGCATCTGCAAGATAATTAAAAATACATTTCATTATAGGTAGGCATAAATTATGAATACGTCGATGTTCAAATCACTTTCGTTATAACTGGTTCTACCATTGTCTTTGCGCTTTGTAGGTTTAGCATAATATTTCATTCATGCCTCATGGACAACTTACTTTTTCTTGTTACCCCATCAAAGCACACATGTAGCTCCATGGGACTCTAGAACAACATTCTAGGCCTAGGTCTTATTGAGCCTCACCCAAGTCATGTCATAACCAAGATATTAATCTTACGGACCTTAAAAACTAGCTTCTATCTTTTGTATTGTCCTACCTCATAACCAAAATTAAATGTCCAGACTAAACCGATTGCATGTATCACAATAATGTCTACCACAATTCACAATTCATATATGACCTAACTTCTAGTGTCTCTTATGTTAGCATGACTGGCTCAAGTCACTATCACCATGAGTGGGTCCCCGTGACATGGGAACAACACTTCCAGGTTCAAGACTTCAGCCTCAATGGGCATGCATCCAACTACAGCCTCAACCAAGGTTCTAGGCACACACAACCACTCTTGGACTGTTCGAACCATGTTGTTAACTAAACAAATATGTGGTGACCGAGGTATGTTGAATAGATAGTCTTGCTGCACACTAGACAGTTCAGCCCATCAGTTAGGTTGGACTTTTGGAAATCCACATTCATTTTTGTGTTTATGAGTTGTGGATAATGTCTAATGGTTTATGTATGTTACATGTAGTATGTTTGTGCTAATTTTAATTAAGTTGGGAAGTGTACTTATGCTTGGAAAATAGTTCTACGTGCAGGCTTTGCTTGAAACATATAGAGCATGGGCAATGATAGCGATTATATCTAGACTCAAGGATAGTTGAGGTCTAGAAGGTTAAGGATATCATGCAGGATGCTCGATCTTGAATACGGTGCATATGAAGGAGATCTTTTTGTATTGCGTATATGAGAAATGTGTGTATTATGGAAAATTTGGATATGGATTGGAATAGATGTGTGGAAACTTGCTAATAGGATTATGATTCTTTAGAGATGTAATTTTCATGTCTTCCTGACAGCCTGATTAGGTATATATAAACACTACAGGAGGAGAATACATAGTCGCTAGGGGTCCATGCATGTGTGACTACTATAGTGGATACACCTTGTAAACACCTTGATATAATGAATATTATCTTAACACAATAAGATGTACAATATTTTTATGCTCTTTCATATTTTTTTTGTTTTGCTCAGTGTTTCGTAAATTGTTGATTTCGTGTTATAGTACAAATTTGATTGATTTTTTCCAATCAAAACCTATCTAGGGCACTATTAAGTTAAATAAGTTAATTTTCCTTTGTTTAGGAGTCCTCATGATTTTCGATTTTGGTTTAGATTATTCCTGTTTTTACGACGTACATAGTAGTAGTTTCCAGGCCGTGAACTTTGAAGTTCTTAAGTTGGTGAATTTTTGTGTTTCATTATTTTTATTTGTCTAATGGTAGTTTTTATTTGTCTATTGTAACCATTCACCAGCCCTCTGCTTGATGTAGCTAGATGAAGACAATCCACATATTTTCAGTTATGCTCACCGATAATGTGTACCTGATGATGTACTAAGTCCATGGATGGACCTTAGCTGGAGAAGGCAATTTAGGAGTTGGAGACCGATCTATCTATCTATCTATCTACCCTTTTTATCTCATAAAAAACAAATTTAGTATGACACATCTTATTAGTACTAAGAAATCTGGATAGGCTCTATCTATCTAACTATTTATCTATCTATCTATACAATAATATAATTTGGCTCAGCTTGTTGTGATTTGGTCGACCATGTATGTTTTTGTTAATTGTTTCCAATAGAAATTACCAGAAGATGCATGTGACTCACACAAAACACTCAAACTCAACTCACATCGTTTTGCTTGTAATTTTCTCCAGAGGTAAATGATGAACAGAGACAGAAGGATAACTAAAGCACCAAGGACAGCTCCAACAACTGCTGCTGCGTTTTCTGGGCTCGATCTCCTCTTTCCTGCAGTTAAGTGTAACGCCCCGTTATCTCTCGACAATCAAAGCAAACACACGCTAGACATTGGATTCTCCTTTAAAGTGAAACACACCAACATGTTCCACTAGCTAAAAACCCATCTGCTGTATGCTTGCAGCTGGGACGTACTACACCTCTGATGGTGGGTTCCAATTCCTTATGCTTTTCAGTGGTAGATCTCAAATATACTCCCTCCGTTTTAAAATAACTGATAACGGAAGCAATTCATTTTTAAACTTTAACCATTAGCCTTTTTCACAAAAAGAAATTACAAACACTAAAAATAATACCATACTACCATTGTACATCGCATTCTAAAAAAGTATGGGTACTGGGTACCCACATGGCCTAAATATCAGTAGAAGGTGGACCACATCTATATAATATGAGATAAAGTAGCACTAGGTTGCCATGTTACCTTGTATTCCAAGGTGGGGTATAGGTTGTTAGTATCAGAATACGTATCGTAGAATCATACGATACTGCGATACTACCTGTATAAAACGACACGTGTCTGTTCTAGGTTCGTTTTTGGGTGGTATTGTGCTAGTATCGGGATACTAACGGTTTCAAACTAGACAATATTTAAATTCAAAAATCAAAACTATTTAAATGCATCTGTGTTTATGTATCTTTAAAATTAATGTTAAATAAAACTATTAGCATTAGTGGGTGGTTTTCTCTTGACAAATCACTCTTTATTATGTTATATTACTCTATTTTTTAATAGAAATGCTATATATAATTAATATAAATATTAAATTAAACTTAAAAAATATCATAATATCCTGATACTACGATATCATCCTACGATCCAATACTACTTTGAGAAAAACGATACTAACAATGTTAGTATAGGCCCCAACTGAATACTACTTGTAACCCTGCTAGGTAATCAAAATCGTATTTGTCTAGGTTTTCTACTTGTAATCCTGCCTCCCAACCTATATAAGATGGGTATGGAGCCCACTTAAGGGCAGATCAACACAAACAAGACCGCAAGATCACCATGATCAATACATCCGGTGAATAAAATTCATCAAAACAGGAGGGGATCTAAACTTGTATAGACCCTTATCTTTTACATCCATTTATTTTTACGTCTTGTGCGCTACCCTTCTATTATTTCTAATACAAAACATTGACAATACTACCACGATACATTGCATCCTAAATATAACCTTGATTCTTTCATTTATCGTAGTCTAACTATTTAAGAGTAATTAGTGTCAAAGTCAAAATAGTGAGAGTGAATAGTGTCATTTATTTGAAAAATAAGGGGTAGTTATAATCAGGGTTGTTAGGACCAGTGGTTTAATTGTGTTGGCTGTTGGTCTCTTTAAAACTCCGTCCGGTCAAACATACTTAACGGATTTCTTTATAATATTTGCGATGTAACTGATCCAGTAACTTTAATTTATTTTAAAATTAGCTTAAAAAGTTTTAATATGTTTATAGGATTGTGGTAGCATTTTCCAAAGCAAATTTACACCCATTTCTTTGTTTCAAAACTTAGTATATATTTAAGCTATTGATGGTACTTCCAAAAGTTTGAGCAGATCATATTCAAAACTTGAAGTATTTGTGACTGGAGAAGTACATGTACCATGATCCGGCCAGTGACAAGAAAACCATGGAAGGAAAATATTATTTTTCTTGAAAAGGGAACTACTTATATACATTTCTGTCAATTTCAACAGAAAAGTTATTTAAAAACTTTCAGACATAATTACGCTGAAATATCCGAAAAATTATAAATATATTTTAGGATAAGATCCATTTTACAATACTGAAATTTCACAAAGACAACACTGAGTTTTTCTCTCTCTTTTGTTTTTGTCTGAACAAGTGGGATGGGGTTTTTTTGTGGGGGCGGGTTCAATACTTGAAAGAAAAATGCAGGTACTATTTTCTTACATAATTAAGCTGAACTTGTGACTGGTGGGAATAATTTAATCAATTCAATTAGGTCAATGGGCATATAGCGATTCAAATTAAACCAGAGTGTGATGAATCGATCGAGAAACGAGGCCAACTTTTACCTCTATGTCTCTATTTAATAAAATGCTACATGCCAGGATCCCGTCCTGCCTATCCAAGGAAGTTGCGAGGAGGAGCGAGCGCTGAGCAGCGAGGAGTAGGTGGCCGCCATATAGAACCTTCGACGCGGCCGGGGAAGAGGACCTGCTCAGCGAGAGGAGGACGCGGCTATTGGCGTTGAGCTCTGGCATGGGACGTGGACGGCGGAGGACGCGGCCGTCATCGCCGAGCATTAGCATGGGCATGAATGGCGGAGGAAGCGGCTGCCGTTGCCGTCGTGGCTGGCACCTTGCTTGCTGTCGATGGGTTATATCCGTAGACCGTATCCTGAGGGTGTTGGGGTACATTGGAACAAGGATCTACAAGAAACGACATCAAGCACACAAAAGAAAAAGATTATACTGGTTTAGGCCCCTCGTGAGGTAATAGCCCTACTCCAGTTTATATGGAATTACGACGAGAACCACAGAGATTATAATAGAGAACAACGGAAAGTATTAAATACCGATGAGATCCCTATCGAGAACGATTTGACAAGATCCAACCGACGAGTTGTCTTCAAATCCTCCGGATTGCCTCTGCTATGGTGGTGGCTTGTGCTATGATTTAATGATCCCATATCCCTTTAGGGGCCTTATATTTATACCGCAGACTGTCTTAGCCTCCAAGTAAAACTTGAGGAGTATTTTTGGCCTACGAGATTACAGAGATTGTATCTTTCCCGAATAGGACTCTAACACCTTCTATCCGGGATACAATTTCCTTGTTTATTAATCGAATTTCATAATGTTAAGGTAACCTTCCTGTATACTAAGGGTATTCCGTATTCGTATACTTCATAACCCTAAGGATAGAAGGTATGCCTTAGTCGTAACCTGACACTTAGTTAAACCCCGCCACGGTTGTCGCCGCTGTGCACCATAGCTGGAGCCACCGCTGCTCTTTGCCCCAACCTCGACCAGCCACCACTGCCGTTGGCTCCCGAGCTCGCGCATGCAGTAGCAGTGCCACATCTGGCGTCCCCCCATCTAGTGCATGCACGACCTCTTCGCTGGATCCAACGACGAGGAGAAGACTGTATCCATCCTCCCTCGTGGCTACCAGGTGCTCTCTCTCTTTCTCTCTCTCCATATGCATCAGGTTAAAATCGAAACTCTGAATGGATCCTCACTATCTCTCTTGTGGTTTTCTATTTGCAGCTCATGCATCAACGAATCCAACCAAAAGTGAAATTATTATGCAGATGCAGTCATGGGAGATTAAACTATTGATGATTGCATTTGAAAAATCCTTGGACGCAGCCGCCTGTGATGAGCTTTGGTGTGAGGCGTGAACGGTGAAGTGCCTACTCAACGCGAAGGACGCGACTGCCAGCGTGCGCCATGGATGGTAGAGGAGGACCTGCTCCTAGTCAACTACATTGCCGCCCACGGAGAGTATCATTTGATACTTCGTAAGTATCACATCACACCACACAGGAATCATTCGATACCTATAGGTATTAGAACCCGATATCATAAGTATCTCGTGGTACGTTGCAAGTATCACCTGATACCTCATTGGAATCATCTGATACCTTGCAAGTATTGACGAGTATCAGGTGATATCAATGGGTATGAACATCTAGTATCAATGAGTATCAACACCTGATACCTTGCAAGTATAACCTGATACCTGACAGAAATCGTCTGATACCTAATAGTTATCACCTAATATCGGATAGGTATCAGGACATGATATCTAATCGATATCATCCTGTCCGAACGAAATACTAGACGGCGTCATCCTGTTCGTCTACGGAACGGGATGCGTGCCATAGTCCTCCATGCGCAAGTCAAAAAGGCACGCATCCCCGGCACCATCTCATCCACGTGTCAGCGTCCCTTCCCCAGCGCCGTTATCCGTGCGCTCGCGCTCCTCCGCAGGCTCTGCCTCCACGTACGAGTGCCCGACAACTTCGTCTTCGGTCAGTCCAGCATCAGGAACAACTAGGCCAAGGCCACTTCACCGAGAACGCCGAGCTGATCGACTACGAGCTTGATGCCATCTGTAAGGAGGCAGAGAACTGCAACTACCACCCAGGTAACAGCCTCCTCCTACATCTGGTCGTTTTGTTGGGAATGGTGAGGGATTGGATGTTGTTTTGGTTCCTTATGCGCTTACATCCTTTTGTCCATACCTGTGAACGCAAAGATGATGGGAATGCTGCAATTTTAGGGTTCTCAACTGCTACTTCACCGGAACCGCCATCCTCAACAGCTGATGACGAAGGGGTTCTGGCGCACGAGACGGAAACAGTGGAGGGCGTCATCAAGCTGGTACCGAGGTATCGGCCCTGATACCCAGGGGTGGGCTTAATACATATTAGTCAGTACCGATGGTTGATACCAGAATTTAGTACCTACTCGATATCATTCCGTGATACCTGTGGTAGAGCAACCCCCTTAATTCTACTATTGTTTTTTTAGAAAACCAAAACAATATTACTGTCCTCCAGATGGTGTGAGAAGTGCATTAGATGTTAGGTCTATAATAGTTCTACACAAGGCAAAAATTCATACCATTCTCCGGAACCACTGGCGGTGCGACAAGCTTCACCGAAGGGTCGCCGTCGAAGAAGACGAAGGTCTCGTACCTAAGGTTGCACCACACCGCGTTGAACCTCCCTCCCATCTTTCCAGCGAACACCTTGGGCATGTCCACCCTGAGCGCCTCCAGGCACGCCCGGCACGCCGCCGCCGCCTGGTCCGGCGTGCACTGCACCACACCGTAGATGTTGTGCACCATGTCCTCCGTCGTCGAGGTGAAGCCGTCATCGGAGGTCATCACACCAGCGGCATACCTCAACGTCGAGTTGTACGCCGCCCAGTCGGCCAGCGCGCCGGCGAGGTCTGCCACGAGTGCATCGAAGTGGCCGGCGTCAGCGGTGATGCGATCCGCGCTGGGGCTCCCGATCAGGACCTCCGTGTTGTCGGGCCTCGCCGTGAAATCCACGTACGAGAACCGGGCGAGGCAGCGGTCGTAGAAGACGGTCACGTCCATGTCGCCCCGGCACTCGTTGAAGGCCACGGCCGGCACGGCCGCGAGGCAGGACGCGCACCCGGCACGGTCGGTGTCGCCCCGGCAGAGCGCGAGGCCCCACGCCTCCGTGTCCGTGCCTCGTCCTGTGGTCGCGGTGGCGAAGCCGGTGGTGGTATTGGGCGTGCTGGCAGACAGCACGGCGAGGATATTGTGGACGTTGGTGTCGTAGGTGGTGTTCGCGGCATAGGCGCTGCCATTGTTGCATGACCAGTTCATGAGCTCCAGAGCGCGGCAATGTCGCTGGAGGGAGGAGAGAGGCGCGAGCACCAGTACTAACATCACCTTCGACAACAATAGCACGCGTGCAGCCATGGCGTCCCAGAAAATCGATCGAATAGAAGGGGAAGATATGTGAAGCTGTGGACTTAATTCTAGTGTGGTGCAACGGCCGGCCGGTTCAAGTCAGCTGAGCTCCAAGTATACGCCAATGGGATGACAGCAATACATTTGACCAAGCCGATATAAGTAAATTAGAGTAAGTCAATGCAGGCTATAGATTATTGTATCAATAATAAGAGTAAGCTAGCTAATGTCCCGCGCTTTACTGCTGATGAAAACTGCATTAATTACTATAGAAATAGATGGATATATATATCTTGAAAATATTGTAGAAATGATATGAAGGATAACAATTTGACATATTTGTTAGTGGATGATGATATTGTATATTTGCTATTGATCATTAGGTGTTAATAATTGCTATTGAGTTAGTGGGTGATGATGTGATCTATTTGCATGTTTAACTTTATGATCTAAAAATTATGCAAGTGGGTTCTAACTATATATATATATATATATATAAGGTAGGATCACTGTATATTATATACATGTGTAATATTTTTATGAGAAGCATAGATACTACACCTTAACAAAACCAATAGCAAGAGATCCATTGCTTGCAAGTATATAATTCGTATAAAAGTTGTCGCTGTTAATGATGCCCACAATATAGAACAGATATAGAAACACACAACTGTCTATGTTAATAACATGTAGTTTTCACCTAGCCACCTAAATAAGTACTCCCTCCATTTTCCTTCATTTCATATTATAAGTCATTCGAATTTTTTTAGTTAAAATTTTTAAAGTTTGATTAAATTTATAGCAAAATATAGTAATATTTTCAATACAAAACAAACATTATATCAAAATATATTTAATGTTAAATTTAACGAAGCTAATTTGATATCGTAGATATTGCTAATTTTTTCTATAAACTTAGTCAAACCTAAAAAATTTTGGCTAAAAAAAATCAAACGACTTATAATTAGGATTACTAATTAAATTGTTGTATATACAAAATATAATAAATCTATAAAATGTCACTAAGTTTCATACACCAGGTGCCACTCATCTTGAGGTTGACAAGGGGCCGGTAGATCCTAGACCAACACAACATCCAGGTTGGTGAGACATTGCAAATATATTGTTGACTTTAGGTAAAATATCACCGGACGCCCAATATAGTATGCGTACATAGCCGCCAGCCGATCTGCCGTATCTTGTACTTCTTCAAAACAAATCTTGTGGGGTTCACGCTTTCATAGATTAGAATGATCTTTGTACTTCTTATGTAAGGCTGTTGGCTACAATTATTTGCTCAATGTGCATATATGTATAGACAAATTTCCCTAGTTAATTTTGTGCAAACACTATCAATATATAGGCCAGCTGGCCAGATCAACACTGTGTAGTTTTGTCGCTTGTGAACTTCTCAGGTGATATGCTACTGTGTGTGGTACTGTTATGCTGCCATCTCAAAGAGTTACATCCAAATGTGCACAAAAAACTAAAGATAACAATATGAGATATACTGTACATTGCCAATTATTTTTTAAAAAAATTCACAACCATTTACTTTAAATTTGAGAGGAAAAAATATATAAGAGGATATTCCCTCAGATTAGAATGCACTCCCTATACAACATAACATTATAGACCTAATTCCAACATTGGACAGCACCGGCAATGAGTGATAGTCCATCACTCAGTAAACCAAGTATGACATCACCAAACCATTTGGCAAGACAGCGGTGTGTGTAGGTCTTGATATATTGTTACTACTCCCTCCATCACAAAATATAACAACTCCTTTAGCAAACAAAAGAATCCTTTGGCAATTGGAACGCAGGAATGAAAAATAGTATGTAAAATCTGATTTTTTTAGACCTTACAAAGCTATTTTAATTAAAATCCTAAGTGTAAAGTTCGACCTAGCGCCAAGATCTCAACTAAATCCTTCCTTCTTACCCCGAAATCCCAATCCAAAATTTTCAATTAAAAATCTCAGGATTAAAATTTTGAAATTCAAGTTACCCATCTAAACTCGCAAATTTCCTCCAGCGTTTTACTTTGAATTTTATCTCAAAACTCCCCAAAACCCTCCTTTAAAATCTCCCCAAAAATTTCCTAAACTGGGGTTGGAAATTTGAAAGCAAATTCAGATTTTCTTTTCTAAATTTTCTTTCCTTTCCTATCAGTATCTCCTTTTCCAAAATTATTAAAAATCCACATATATCAACACTCACTCAAATGAGCAGATGCCCATATCCAAATTCTCCCTTTATATTCGTGATATTGATGAGAAATCAAATATTAAATCTAAGTTCGAATCCCCTTTGAATTCTTCCCTAGACGGGAGATCCATTTCATTCTGTACGAATTATTCGAATTCATCCAAATTTCAAACTTCATCCCAAATGCCAGAACTTCCAGTCAAGACAATCTTCCTTGACCTTCTGAGAAAAAAAATGTGAATTGAAATAAAAAAGTTCAAATTAAAAATATCAATCCAAGTATACAAAATGACCATCCAAATAAATCCCTAGGAATTATGAAGCATCACAGTTTGTTGGTATTTGTTACGTTCACAGATAGATTCGCAAGCGCACGGATACTTCTATAGCACTTCACCTCAGAGTATTTTAAAAGTATCGAATCACATGGAATGTGTGTATAATCTAAGAACATATTTCAACCAAGGACAACAACAAATGGTAGGTTTAGACTAGAGAGGATTCCTATGAGTTAATTAACTTAACTTAAGCTAAGGTAAAACTTTATCAATTGCTTCGGGTACCAGTTCACCCCTAGTTTGTGAAGAGACCTCGGCCTGTAGCTCTATGATGTACCTGAATATGAAGGAATACGAAGGACGGACAGGGCCGTTACCACTTGTCGCAGACCTTTGCTATCCGTGGAGCACACAACAAACGAAGGTTACCTCTAATCTAGACACCATGTCTATGTTATTGATTACTACTTTGACCTCGCGCGTGAACTTCCTTCTTTATCCAAAGTCCTAGTACTAGAGCACTTAATATAAATACTAAGCGGCCGACCTGCAACGATGAGAATCTATGTTACTTGAGTAAGTAAACTAAATACTAAAAGGAAATCTCGAACACTTACTTTATTAAAAAAGAATTCGATGAGGTACCAGAGAGGAGAGAGCGCCGATAACTTCGGCACTCCTCCGACACTTGCCCTCGCTCTCTACCTATTTTCTCAACACTACTTGAGTGTAGCCTAAGTATACAAGTTGGTTGTACTTCACTTTGTTGTGTGTTGAGAGTGAAGTGAGTTCCTCCTTTTATATGGCCTAATGACAGTTGGAATGACGGTTGCAAAGGTTGGTTCACCCACAACCGCCATCACCATCCAATTGGGAGACACCACGTGAAAGCTGATGGTTGGGGGCGCTGACCCTAGTTCGGCCAAACCAGGCAAACCGCCTCTGGCCACCCACTTCATCCCAGTTTATGACATGTGGGCCCTTATGAGGGTGCATGGTGGATAGCCCTCAAATATGACTGTTTTCACTGATATGTGGGCCCTCCAATCCGCGTACTTGCGTTTGATTGACCGAAGGTATATTTTTTCGCATGATGGGTGTATTTTCATCCAAAGTTATCTGCATGCAAATATTTACCAACATTTGTTGGAATGGTTAGCAATAAACCCCTGTCACTAAGTTTGATGTTTTTTTGTATTTGTTTTATGCAGAAGTTGACGGTTAAATTTGACACTTAAGGACCATCAACAACAATTCAATCAGGACCGCGCTGTCTCCTGTCAAACCTCTGAATCTGGCCCAGCCCAGGGCACTTGCTTCTCCCTCCTACATGTGCCTTGGTGGATGGACTGGAGAGTGGAGACAGACTTCCGAAATTTTGCCAGAATTTTATTGAAAATTACCATACTAAAATGGATTCCACCAGAACGGTGCAAAAAAATCCGTTCCAGTTTATATTATTGCTTCCTTGGACATTTTACAATTTCTGGTTCAAAAAAGTTTGAGTCTGTTATTTTTTAATAGGATAGATTATATTAAATAAAAACGATATTACAACCTTGTTGTTTACACGATATAGAAATAAAAATCTATCAAAACAAAACATAGCGGCTCCACATCTTGGAGTGCCGCAAGAGATACGATCAGAAAACCGTAGCCAATGCTGACCCAACTCTGGCAAGCGTAAAGGCATATGAACGAGTATCGGCCAGCATCTTCATTCCTCCCACAGAGTACTGAACCGATGCCACGAAACAAGTCAGTGACTCGGACACCAAATGTGGCATCAGTGATTTGATCATCGACAACCCGATAGACCAGCCTTTCTAGATCTTTGTCGAGGACCTAGCGAAACAAGTCGCCACCAATAAAGAGATAGAAAATGCAAAAGACTCAAGCAAACCTAATTCCATAAACATCACAGAAAGAAAAACACTACACTGACTAATAGATCAATATGATCTCCAAATACTTTATTAAAACTCTAAAGACTCGGACATCCGACATAGAATTGGACTCTGTCAGCCGATAGAGGTAACTTGAATCGGACTCGGTCAGCCGATACGGGTAACCTGGGTTTGCGTTGGTTTCGAAGAAGAGCTTGAAGATATTGCCAAATAGGAATTGAGTCCACAAAAGACAATTGTATCTATTAATTAAGAATAAGAGTTAGTTATTTACTTATGTAATGTCGTGGTAAGAGTCCACCTAGGACTTGTTTATTTAGGCAAGTTTGAGTCATGTCCGAACAAGGTTTGTATGTTCGGGTATAAATATATGCCCAGGATCTTGTAAAAACAACAACAACAGTTCAATACACTCTCGGCGTATCACCATAATTTTCTTTTTACTTTCGACTAGTTCTTGTTTCGAGTTGGGCATCAGTCTTGATCTTCAACTGGAGGTATGGCTCGGTAATTACCACATAGCTTACCTAATCTAAATCGATGGCTCAATTTACTTGTATCGGCCAGGCCTTGCTTAAGGTTTTATCGATCGACTAAATCGTTTAATTGGCTTATATTAGCTAAGATATCCATCACCCTGAAAATCAGTCAAAGCCTTGATTGTTTAGATTCCATGTTTCTTCTCACACTTTGTGCTGCATCAGCCTAGTCATGCTTAGAGTCATAGAAACTAACCTGCTTCTTGATTGCAACTAAGGGTAGCATCGGGATTTCAGCCGATCTTATCTGATATAACTGTTCAACACGCTTTTGGCGTACTTTTGTTTAAAGTTCTCCTTAATCATGTTTTTTCCTGTTATATCTTTCCCTTATACAAGGATATCACATTATTTAAATATAACAAACTTGCTCTTGCTATATTTACATAGATTGATATTCTTGTATAAGGCTATACCGGAGTATTAGCCAATACGATATTTTTTTTAACCTAAGCATGGTGTCATCGGCTAGGACTTGATCAGATATATTCTTTACCTATAGATTACATGTTTGATTATATCTACAGCCGATGGAACATGTTTTAGGCCTGCTTAATCTTATTCATCTTACACCTTACAGCCGATTCGGTCAGATCGCCTTGGCTAGGTTTATACGATACGTCATCGGTTCAACGGCCGATCGGCTATTATGCTTCTAATCTGTTTTATTGTATATCTTGTTGGTTGCAAGATCAAACCAACTTGCATGCCCTGAAATTGAACGCAAGATTTTGGACCTGCACTGGAGCTAATCAGAATTTCCAGGTCACCGTGTTTTCGCATCAACACCTAGCAATTGTGCCGCCATAGCCTTGGCGTCGTTCTCATGGTGATCGACCCACCGAACAACAACACCACTTCGATCAACACGATGTTGCACCTCTCGCCGCGGCCAACACTTCGACTTGCTTCGGCCCGCCAACCTCGTGCTCCAGGAGTTCCTCTGCTCGCTACCCACCATCGATACCCTCCTGCTCGATATGTTCTGCATGGATGCACTCGACATCGGAACCAAGCTCACCATCCTGGCCTATTTGTTCTTCACCTCCGTGGCCAGAGTCTTCATCGTTGTTCTACACCTCCCGTGTGATTTGCCTAGCTACATTGTGCAAGTAGATGGGTGTGGATGATTGTGGATATTATGGGTACCATATACCCACACGGCTAGCCTATCCGACTGATTATAGGGGATAGGTTTTATGTGATGATTATGTAACGGTTTAGGACCTAAGTATTACATTTCCTTGTGTATTAAGGAACGGCTTATAGTCCTGAGTCGGGAGTATTATAGATGATGATTAGGAGACCAATACCGTATGTGATTAAGTCACTGTTTTGTAAACTTGCCTTTTAAAGCTATATAAGGAGAGTAGGGTGCCCCTGAGGGGCATAACTTCTCTGATATTCATAACCCGATCATCAGATCAATACAAACTCGATGGATCCCCGAAACAGGAGTAGGGTATTACTTCTTTATAGAAACCCTGAACCTGTATAAACCTTTGTCCCTTAACCCATCATGTTTGGTGTTTGTGCGCTACCTCCTTTTCTCATTGCCAAAATTAGGTTTCGACAATGATAGGGGTACCGGCTACCCACACGACCTGCATATTCGACTAGAGATAGGAGATGGGCCGGATCCATGTATTATGTAATAGAGTAGGACTCAATCACAGTGTTGCCTTGTGTTTTATTGTAGGGCCTAGAGTTTCGTATAAATACTACCATGTAATAGATTAGGAAACTAATGCCATAATCGGCTAGGTCATCCTTTTTATAACCCAGCCCCCCCAACCAATATAAGGTGGGCAGGAAACCCTTCAAGGACTTAACCACAATTAGATCGTCAGAACAATGTAACACCCGACGGATACAATCCCCAAACAGGAGTATGATATAACCTCTCATCCAGAGGGTTCGAACCTGTGTAAAACCTTGTCTTTCGCATCCATCCATTTTTATGTCTTGTGCGCTACTCCCTTTATCATTGCCGATCTAGAACATTGATAGTTGGCATGCTAGGTAGGGGAGTTGTTGAGTTTCCCATCGATAACTGCGATGGAACCAATTTCCGATGTTGTTGGGTTGAAAGTTATTAGATTGATTTCTAACTACAGATTAACCTCATGCTATCACTACTAGACAACCGATCTTTGCTCGATTAGTAAAAACAACAAATATCTTGGATGTTTAACGAACCGGTGCTAAAGAAGGTCTTTAGCACCGCTAAAACAGCCAATGACACATTGCTATCTTTAGTCCCGGTTGGTGTTACCAACCAGTACTAAAGATGCCTCTAGGGTTAGTTTAAAAGAAAAACATTTCTATCCAAGTCAGATGTGTGTAGTAGGTGGGATGTTTATGCACGTGAGAACTGAGGTAAGAGATTTTGTGTTCGAATCCCACATCGCATATATTTTCTGCACTTGATATGCATCTTTAGTACCGGTTCTCTCAACCGGTACTAAAGATCTCAATCTTTAGTTCCAATTTGCTCGTCTCGGTTGCTACAACCGGTAGTAAAGGGGGTTGTAAACCGGGACTAAAAATCGTTTTCCCTGTAGTGTAGGTCGGCTGAGATCAAACGAACCTGTTGCCGGTGCCCTCACATATCAAGAGTTTGCTGATGCCTTGCATGACCCAAACGCCAGAGCAACTCTGACGGACGTGCAGTGGCCATCGCTGGTCACACATAGGAACAATTGCATTCTGCCTACTAGGAGAAAACATGTGTATGCGTTGTCCAACCAATCAACATGCATGATTCATCTAATCATGTCATGCATCAACATATTAATCATTTATATTTTTAATCACTAATCAATTGATCTTCCTGGTGTTTCTGTGTTAGCATATATCGGCTGAATCTGGGTCAAGCCATGTGGATAATACACATCTCCATGACAATAACCTACACCTGCACCTTTCACAGTTTGACGCTGAGGTGACCGTGTGCCTTGTCCCCAAATGCTAGAAGTCACCATGTCATTGCCGAGCTCATGGTTGGAACTCTGCTCATTGCCGGCTGCCTTCAATGTCATCGACTGATGTCTTCGCCTCCATGTTGGTCGACTTTGCTGCTGCTGTTGATGGGCAACTTCCTCTTCACCGTCGGTTGTGTTCGTCGTCGCAGCCTGGTTTTCTTGCCACGACGGTTGGTGGACTCCGCCAATGTTGATGGGCGACATTGTCTTTACCGCCGCCTACCTCCATTGTCGTCGACCAATTTCCTCTCCTCCATGGCTGTGTGGCTCTGCCGCCGTTAATGGGCAACCTCGTCTTCATCATCGGCTTGCCTCCGTCGTCGTCGACTGGTGTCCTCGCCTTCACGGCTAACCTATTGCGGCGCCGCTGATGGGTGTCTTCGTCTTCACTGCTAGCTTACCTCCGCCGCCGACTGGTGTTCTCGCCTTCATGGTTGGCCTATTACGCCGTCATTGATGGGCGTCTTCATTTTCACCATCGGCTTGCCTCCACCGTTGTCGACTGGTGTCCTCGCCTTGGACGTCTCCGTCTTTACCGCCGGCTTACATCCACTGCTGTTATCTGGTGTCTTCGGCTTCACGGTTGGCCTACTCTACCGTTATTGATGGGCATCTTCATCTTCACCGTTGGCCGCATTCGGCGCCGTCCACTGGTGTCTTCGCCTTCACGGTTAGCCTATTACATGGCCGTTGATGGGCGTTTTCGTCTTCACCATCGACTTGCCTTCGCCGCCGTCAACTGATGTTCTCGCCTTCATGGCTAGCCTATTACGTCGCCACTGATGGGCGTCTTCGTCTTCACCGTCGGTTTACCTTTGCTATCGCCGACTGGTGTCCATGCCTCCATGGTGTGTAACTCTATCACCATTGTTGGGCGACTTCATCTTCATTGTATTCATCATCGGCAAACTATATTTCCTCTACTTTGCCAGCTTCAATACTTTGCCAACCTCGATGTCTCCTAGAATGTCGACACCTCGGCATGTGTCACTAGATATGACACTGTGGTAATCTATACAACAAGTGGTGCGCCAATCCTCAAGCTATCTGCTTGGACATCCTCAACGCATATCTTCTCTCAAGCGATGGCTACTCGATGACAAGAAGCTATTGTTCTTGACTATATGTTCAATTGATTCCCAACTAAGTGTAGAGTCGGGGTACACAAACACAAGACTAAAATTTGACAAGCATTATGTCAAGATGAAGCAATCAATTAATCACTCAACGAGTTCTATGAAATCAACTTCGGGAGTCATTAGCTTCGTCTTTGCTCTAGAGCAGGCATTCTGCTTTCCTTCACATGAAGCATCTCCAATAGCTAAAACACCAAGTTCTACTGTCAATGTCATAAATCAAGAAGGGTTGCATCAATCTTCGTCATGCACAAATTAATGTTAAGAAAACTACTCGAGCTTGGACATTTTCTCAACAGTTTGATGGATTTTTTATCATTGACATCACCACCATCACTTTCATCTTTGGCATTACCTTCATCTCCGGTCAATTATTGTCAACCAGCACTACTGCAACAACAGGCCATGCAGCTACCGGAATCCTTCCTTAATCAACACATTGCTGGCTGTCTTTGTCACTGCCGACTGGTTTCTTCACCGCCCTAGTTGGTGACACCACTGTCGTCGATGGGTGACATCATCTTCACCGTTGGTTGTCTTTGTCGTTGCTAGTTGTTTTCTTCGTCGCCGCTGATGGGCATCTTCATCTTCAGTGTCACCCAACATCAATCTTTGGTGTCAGCATGCATGAGGATCTACACATCCACACCTTCTTTCCAGCCAATTTCTTTGCTCCAGGAGCCTGGATCTAGTCGGGGAAAAGATTTTATTAAGTTGATGGTTTCTTCAACAATCAATGCTCACTAAAAAAAGCTAAGTTAATATTAATTTGTTTTATTATATAATATTTTATTTTTCCACTACCTCAGTACGTTAATTGATTTCTTGTTAGGTAGTGAGTCAAGAACTACATAAGTTATATATTATGTTTTTGTGCATATTTGACTTTTGTTTTCATGTACCTCCGTGAATTGATCCTCCTAGCAGAGTGTTCTCCTATGGCATGGAGACAACAAACAAAATAATCCATGTTTGCTTGGGAGATCTGTCACTCGGGAGAAAATGAAGACTTATACATCGGAATAATTTAAGGGCATCGGTGGGCATTTTTGGGCCGAGGTCCAATATGTCCGTAGCCCAAGTTTCATGTTTGGTGGAGCCGTGTGTCCTAATAAGGATATGTGCATGGTGTGATTCCTTTCTTTGCTGCATAAAGGTTTTTTATTAAAGTTATTTGCTATGTGATTTGTAAAGGTGACCAATAACATGCTTTCATAGCTTCTATAAACTAACTTCTTCTTCATAAAAGTCAGGTGCTAGTTGGTATCATTTTCAAAGGTGTGGTTGGCCTAGATCTACACACATTATATTTTTAATAAGTCATAGTTGGCCTAGTGCTACATGCTTCTTATTATTAAGTCACGATTGGCCTAGAGCTACGTGCTTCTTATTCTTAAGCCGTGGTTGGTCTAGAGCTACACACGTCATATTTTAAGCGGTTGGTATATCACTCGGGTCATGTTACTCGAGATCCACACCACATATACTATAAACTGATATTAAGTCACTTGGTTGACTAAGATTATGATTCTTGACTATATGTTTAGTTGTTCAACTGAGCACATAGTTGGATGCTGCACCTAATAGGTCCATTTATTTGATGCGCCTATTTATTTAATCTTTTTGACAAGTCCTCCATAGCATTTTTGCAGGATATCAATCGGGAGCACACAAGAAGGAAGCACTCGAGAAGCCTCTGCAAGGAAGATTGAAGCACTCAGTATTGGTCATGAACCACGAAGAAGACTGCAACTCGACCATGAAAGTTTCGGGGGCTACTGTGGACGATATGGGTACCAGGTACCCATACGACCTGTATATTCGAGTAGAGATAACAGGTGGACAGGATCCATGTATTATGTAATAGAGTAGACTCGGTTACAATGTTGTCTTATATATGGTGGGCAGGGAGCCCTCTAAGGCATAACCACAATTAGATCATTAGATCAATACAACACCCAGCGGATACAATCCCTAATCAGGAGGAGGGTATTACCACTCATTGAGAGCGCCTGAACCTATAAATCTTTGTCTTCCGCATCCATTCATTTTTAGGTCTCGTACGCTACCTTATTTTATTATTACTGATTTTCAGAATCGACAATGGACAAGGTGATCGTTGAGAGAAGAGAAGTGTTGTGAGGGGGTGCTACGCTAAACATTAGTCGAGGAGGCCGGCGGTTACTTTGAAAAAATCCATGCTTGAGACTTAGCCACCAGATCTTGATTGGAAGGCTCTGGAAGCTCGTGTGCATGAGTGCACAACTGCACATACTGCCTGTGTACGTGTGCATTAGAATGTGCAAGTTATACTAAATTTTGTTGTAAGCAGTTAAATGATTAAGGTTAAGGATAATTGATTAATTCCAGGAATTTGTGATCTCTGTATGGTTATTCAGGACTTCCTCCCCTAGGGCTGAGTTCTTTTATTTTAGAATCTATGTGATGTATTAGACTATTTGTGAAAAAAAAAACACAACGGTTCAGTTCCAATGTTCATTTGTTGTATAGCAGATCAGTAAATTGATCAGTGTTGACCAGTAAATGTTCCTTTCTTTCTGATTTCTGAATTTGGTTGTTCAGGTGATGCAGAGTGACATCCAAACAGAAACAAAAAGAGGATTTCATATTTTTGGCACTGCTTCCTCTCTCAATGTTACTATCAATTCTATAGATCGGCAGTAATACTTATGAGGTGCACTAGATCTGGGAGAGATGGTGACATAAGATTTATATTGGTTCAGGCCCTTGGCAAGAGGTAATGCCCTATTCCAGTTGTGTAGACTGGATTTGTATATTGGGTTTCGCAATACGGCACAGAGAGCAACTCATAGTGATCCCCTATAGCATGTATGCTGGGTTGTGAGGAGTTGCCGATTCCCATTATGTAGTCGTCAGGAACCGGCTATGGATGGTAGTGTAACTCTTATAATCCGGGTACCTACCATCTATTTTTATGGAATAAAATTTATAACCTTAGCTTTAATCCCTTTCTTAGATTATAAGTTAGCTACGTAGGCCTAGGGCACTTGGCCCATCCCATGCTATTTGGCATAAAGACCCAACACGAGGTATCCGGGTACTGTGGGGCTTGTGTGCCCCACAGTTACTTTGTGATTTAATCTCTGAATGTTATTTTATGAAATTTTTTACTACCTTGCTTTGGTTCAGGATTTGCAGTATTTTACTAGGATCTGCATTTTTGTTAATCACTTGCACAACTAGGGTACAAATAATTTATCTGCAATATGAGTAGGTCACATGTGCAAGTTACAAATATTTCACCTTTTTCTGATCATGTTTCTTTGCTAATATTAAAATCCTGAGATTTGTAGTTTGTGGAATATATATCCACATATACCTTTGTGAAATTTTAGCTTGTCCCAATTTTTATAGATCCTGGAATAATTTATTGCTTTTGTTGTTTGCTTTAGGCTTAGAGTGCTTGCTCTGGCGTCAAAATCTTGATATTAAGTTCCAAAGAGTGATATGCAGTTCTAAAAATTCTAATTGATGCCTTTGTAATGGTCACTTTGGTCACTTGGTCAATGCATGTATATGATGCTGTAGATGGGTCATATGCTATCTGATCCCATGTTTGAAACATGTGCTGCTAGTTGTAGGCCACTATGTGTTTGACGAAATGCCTGGGTGAGAAATTAAACATTATCTTGTTTTCCATCAATATCTTAGCATCATAATTATTTTTTAATTTGCTAACTCTACTTCAAATTTGTTTATTTACATTCTCCCCATGATAAATAATAATTTTATCTCCTTTCTGTGTTTTTAGTTATTTGCTCTTCACCAATCAGAGCATGCCTGCTTTAAGCATAAGTTACATATCACTGTTTTTCATGGCTTGGGTAGTATTAGTATATAAAAAGACACATTTTATATTGTAATTTTGTTTTTCTTTAACCCAATCATGTTCACAAGACAATTGATCAATCATTCCAATTTTATACCTAATAAATCATCTATAAAATTTATTATATCTGTTTACTCCTAGTCCTATCGCTCCAGATAATGGTATTTGAACTATTTCCTTACAAAAGATATTTTCTTCATATGATAAAGGTATTTGAACTATTTTATTTCAAAAATTATAGTTAGAATATTTCATGGACCTATGGGTTGTTTGCTTGTACCTATTTTCCTTAATTGCTTAAAACACACAAGTTATTGCTTGACAAGTTATGGTTCTTCATGCTTGTAATTTTGTCTTGAGCCTGGCCCAAGTGGTGCTCGAGTTGAGTACACTTCAACCTAGTGGAGCTCAACTCTAGAGTTCCCTCATTCATCCTCCCACATCTCTAAATAGCTTAGAACACCTTAGGATTGATTTGGGTTTTGTTACATTAGAGTTAGCCATTGCTAGTTTTATGTTGTTATTGCGGGATCAGCTATATCACGATTGATTTGGGTTTTGATACATTAGTGTTAGCCATTGCTAGTTTTACATTGTTATTGCGGGATCAGCTATATCACATGATTACTTGTCTTCGGAACCTCATCTTTTACCTTTTGCTAGAGCTATGCCTTTGCTTTGCAACGCGATTGGGAGGGGAAGATGAATGGCTTTATGCGTTCAGTTTTGGTGGGTTGACTTTTTCATGGAAACACTGATCTTTTGGAGGGACGGTTTTTTAGGCTAGGTGGTTTTTTAGGTGGGGAGGTTTCTTTACGTGGTGGTAAATTATGATGGTGGGGGAGGAGGAGGAGGACTCCGCTTTTGCAGTAGTAGAGATTTTATCAGTTTGAAACCTTCATCTTGCTATCTGCAATTTAGATTGCTTTTTTGATTGAAACCTTCATCTTGCTATTGGCTATTTAATCTTGTTTTTGTTTTTTTATTTGCTTGTTGGAATAAGATTAATCTACACTGCCAAGATCAAGAATATTTAGAGCAGTGTATCAATTGCTAAGGCACAATACAAATATTTCATATGGTTTCAGTCGGATCATGAATATTTCTTGTCAAATCATAGTTATCTCAACTTAATGAAGGATCGAGCCACCCCTGTTGGCCGCTACAGCATGAATTATGAATTAGATTTATTGACATTTTCAAAAGTTGATTGGGAATGAAGTCAGAGGCTTTTCATAAGTCATTCTCAACGCCACCATGTCATCCGTTAAGCAAACGGAAGATATACTTCAAGTGGGACATGTTCTACATTCCAACTCAGCCACATGAGACATAGGTGAATTCAAATTGTCTATGTCATGCACTGATAGACGTGTGAAATCAAGAGTCTGTGATCAACCATGGGTTGGGTGCTGACAGTCGTGTCTGGGTGTGCTTGGTAGCAAGAGATAACACACACGTATATAGGTTCGGGCCTCCTGAAGGATAACAACTCTACTCCTGGTCTTCATCATTATTTTGGAAATTCGTACAACTCTTGGGGATCTCTCAAGCTAGCTTTGGGAGCCTAGCATCCTTCCTGAGTTCAGTATCTAACCCTTTTTACAGGGTATAGGACGGGTTTTTGTACCTTACAATAGTTGGCTCTGTCTCAAACGAGAGACACAAAGTACTGTATACAATTGTAAGACTATGCTAACTCCTGTGGGGCTCCATGCCAGGCCACTTGCAGTCTCCTCTCTCTGTGAGTCTGAAAGGCAACATCTGAGAGAGATCAAGACCGCATCTCTCAACAATTGTTAGAATAGGTGTTGAATATACTATTCCTATTTCGTTACAGTTGGACTTGAAGTTGTAATAGGTGGTAGAGGGTGGAGTTTGAGTCAGACTCTGTAACCCGGCAACTCTCTTAAAAAGAGAGAGGGCACCACAATGTAACCATGACGACTACAATGTAGCGTAGACACGCAGGGAGATGATGGCGGCGTGGCCATGGACTCGTAGCGGCTAGGAGCTATATTGATTGGGGAGGAGCGCCCATAATCAGAGCCTCGGAGATGTAGGCTTCGGCTGAACTTCGTTAACAAATATAGTGTGTTCCTGTGTCGTCATCTGGCGTGTCTTGGGTGATCAATAGCTGAAGCGATCGAGAAGGTTAGTTGTTGTTCCGCTATATCGACTAACTTTTATAACAAGTGGTATCAGAGCAAAAGGTTTCATCATTGGATCAAGAAGACATGTAGAGGAGGAAACACGAGGTGGGGATCGTGCATCGATTGGAGATCGTCAGCCGTGGCGATGAGATCGATGGTGACAACGAGGATGTTGCGGAGGCAATGACCTCGCTCGCGATCAGACCGGCGATGGTGGAACGTGACCGGAAGACGGGGCCGGGTGTGGCCGAAGGTGTTCGGAGAGATCGGAGGGGTAGCGCTATGGATGGCGCGCCCGACGCATGTGGCAATCGTGGATCCACGACGGCAAGGAAGCCATTGTCGGAAGGGCGAAGTCGATGAGCGTGGCGCGGCGCGGCGGACGTGCAAGGCCGATGACGACGAGGTCGTAGATGGTGAACACGAGGGCTGCGACTGCGGTGCGTGCGAGGGTACGGACGTTGTTTACGGAGACACGAAACACGCACACAATCCAAGCATGGTGTGCAAGCATAGCTTGTGCGTGTCTTGCAGGCTGGGCATAGGTGTGCATGCTGCATGCAAGGGATAGAAAACTTACAATCGCTGGTGCATTAATGAACAATTGACCACAAACAGAACACATGCACATGTATGTGGGACATGCATGCAAGGTATCCATGCATGTATACACGTGTATGTTTAATTGGAAAGTGGCCAACATGGATATACAGCAAGGTTGGGTTATTCTATCAAAGTTGAGGCAGTCATGTTGGACAGCATGCAATGTACACGATCAAAGTAGTGCGAAGGATGGCTATTGGGCAAAGCAGATGAGTGCGTAGAAAGATCGAGGAGTCCAGGATATTCCCACTAGCGTGTTCGACACGGTATTGGTGTCTTGCTGGGAGAGGCCGAAGGGAAATCAATCTCGGCTGCTGTGGAAGTCATCGGACTCGGCTGTCCTATATCCATGTTTATTGAGACTGACTCTATTCCAGTTGTGTGTGCTCTTTAAAAGCATCATCAGTATGGAGTTTAGGAAATCAAATCAACAGACGACGCACAGTACCAGTTGGTAGAGATTGAGAAATATTGTGGCGTGACCAGTGAGGCAAGGGGAGTAAGCGAAGGATCAACTCGGCAAGTCAACGGCTCATCGGTGCGGAGGCTCGAGGTGGTGTCTGAGTAGGCTCGGCGAGAAAGACCTGTGAACAGATCTGAAGATTTCTAGCGGATAGATCACTGGTTTATGTCTGAGATTGGATCACAAGACAAGATTGTGAAGACGAATACAGACGGTACTGAACAGAAGGGCGAGCATTCTGGTGGCGACAGGCCAATCAAGTCGCGGGTTGGCAAGATGGCGTCAACAGGTATGAAATTTGATTTGGTGAAGTTTGACGGCTCCGGAAATTTTGGCTTGTAGCAGACCAGAGTCAAAGATTTGTTAGCTTAACAAGGAGTTTTGAAGGCTTTGAAGGGTGTCAAACCGGCCAAGATGGAGGATGACGATTGGGAGGAGAAGCAGTTGTAGGCGGCTGCGACAATAAGGCTATGTCTCCAGATCAGGTCATGTACCATGTGATGGAGGAGACCTCACCAAAGATAATTTGGGAAAGTTGGAAGCTCAGTTTATGTCCAATCTGAAGCAGAAGTTGTATGGGCTACAGATGCAGGAAGGGGCGGATTTGAGAGCACATGTGAACATCTTCAATCAACTGGTTACAGATCTTGTGAAGATGGATGTGAAAGTTGACGATGAGGACAAGGCCATAGTTCTTTCGTGTTCATTACTTGAGTCGTATTAGCATGTGGTGACTACTTTGACGTACGGTAAGGAGATCATCAAAACTAAAGATATCACTTCTGCGTTGTTGGCTCGTGATCAGATGAGAAAGAACAAAGATGGTGAAACATCTCAAGCGGAGGGTTTGCTAGTCAAAGAAGAGCATGCGAGGCGTAAGGTAAAGAACAAAAAGAAGAGGATGGTGCAGTGCTTCAGATGTGATGAGTGGGGACATATAAGCAAGGAGTGTCCAACACTGAAGGGAAAAGCTAAGGCTAATGTAGTGACTTCTTCAAGTGACTCGGATAGCGATGGTGGTGATCTTCTCACAATGTCAAGTGCACATTCTAGGGATGCGAAATCGTGGATATTGGATTCGGCTAGCTTGTTTCATATGACATCAAGGAAGGAGTGGTTTTCTTCATACAAGTTTGGTGAGTTTGGTTTTATCTACTTAGGCGATGACACAAGTTATCCTACCAAGGGAGTAGGTGAAGTCAAAATCAAGATGGAAAACGAAGGTGAACATGTTCTTTAGGAAGTTAGGCATGTACCAGGGCTAAAGAGGAATTTGATTTCGCTTAGAACCTTGCATGAAAACGGGTTAATATTCTGCAGTAATCGGAATAGGAAGACCATGGAGATCATGAAGGGCAAGATGACTATGATGACTGGAGAGAAGGTAGAGTCGCATCTTTACAAGCTGCAAGGGTGCACTGTTGCAGGTGGAGTCCAGGAGGAAGCGGTTACTGGGATAGCAATTGCTTTTGGTGGTGGTGGGTTTGACACAGACTCGTCGGGCGGCTTGCGGTGAAGCTGCAAAGAAGACAACCCAAGTCTGAAGGACCGGTGGATCGACATGGTGATTCTACTACTTCTAGGTGACGTATATTCGCCAAGGTAGAGTTTGTTAGAATAGGTGTCGAATATACTAATCCTATTTGGTTACAGTTGGACTTGGAGTTGTAATAGGTGGTAGGGAGTGGAGTTTGAGTCGGACTCTATAACCCGGCAACTCTCTTCAAAAGAGAAAGGGCACCACAAATGTAACCATGACGACTACAATGTAGCGTAGATACGTAGGGAGATGATGGCGGCGTGATCATGGACTCGTAGTGGCTAGGAGCTATATTGCTTGTGGAGGAGCGCCCATAATCAGAACCTCGGAGATGTAGGCTTCAGTTGAACTTTGTTAACAAATATCGTGTGTTCCTGTGTCGTCATCTGGCGTGTCTTGGGTGATCAATAGCTGAAGCGATCGAGAAGGTTAGTCATCGTTCCGCTATATCAACTTACTTTTATAACAACAATAATGCTGAGAGGCAAGTTTCAGAAATTTGCAGTTGATGCGATGGACAAGTTTTGCAGCCTGCGCATCGCTCCCAAGGATGCTGTAATAATCCGATGGACACCCATCCATTTGTTTTTGGTGCGCGAGCACGCAACTTGGTCTATCGCGAGCTACCAAGAGGCGCTTGTGATATGCCACCTGGAGCACAGGATTCCACCCTCCTCCCCGGGTATGATTATGTGGAGAACTCTGGGAAGTTGTTCTTCGGAAATAATCTCTCGGCTAAGGAAACAAGAAAGAATCACGTGGCCCATTTACACCCGTTGGCCCACATGATTAACGTGCATAACTCGCAATTGATTTCTTTAAAGCGCGATGATTGGATGTGCGATTTTCCTCTGAAAGACTCGCTCCCGATTCCCTCACCGCACACAATATAAAGAAGTTGCAACTCGTTTTGTTGGTGATGACTGATGTATGGATAAGCCAAAACTAAAACCCTCAGACTATCGATCCTAAGGTGCCGTGAAGGGGAGTGAAGGACGAACTCCACCAGGTGATTTCTATCAGTACTGCCGCATGGTGATCTGCATCACCGGCGCTCTACGACCATGATGACTCCTACGCCGATGCAAATAGTGACTTAAGACGGTGCTAATGGCTTCTCAATTCACCGATCAGTAAACCATCAAAATTCTGCATAAGAAATTAGGTGATCATGCATTGCCTAAGATTATGTCTGTAAGTATTAAATCTTACATTGTGGTATCAGAGCTTTCTTAGGCCTTTGCATGTTCCTATAACTCCCGTGAATAAAGCAACTAAAGCTGCATCAAGCTTTCCCTCAGCGTCGGATTGTTCATGTTTTAGGGTTTATATGATTCCCTGATCATCTCGAAATTATTTCATTTTTTTATGATACATGTTTTGTTGATCATGATTAGGGCTATGTTTAATGTACTAGATTGCTACTCCTATTCAATTTCAAGGCCCGGGTAGCAATTAGAAGGAGGGGACTCAGATCGGGGTTAAAATTAAGAAAAAAATCCCCAAATTTTGAAACCCTAGTTTCAGTCCCAAATCAAGAACCCTAATCATGTTCAATTCCGAAATTAACAACCTCAATTCCCCAAATAATGATGAATTCCCAAATTAAGTGCATCCCCACCTGGTAAATCCCAATCCAATCAGAAGCCCTAAGGATTTATGACTAAGACTCATAAACCTTGAGCTGCTCTGATACCACTTGACAAAACTTGAGCTCCACTCGATACGCTCAAAGATCTAGTTGTCCTGATCTTTCAGTGAGTTGATGATAACTACGATTTGAGAGAAACATTAATGATCCGACTACAACCGTACAAGACGTTGTTGTGTTGCGCCTTAACTACAAAAAAAAGTAGTAATGGCTAAAACTTCAATCTAACAAAACCCGAGAAACCCTAAAGGAGTACCTAACTATTTAATGAGATGGGAGGACGACCAAGGGGTCCCTAGGGTCGTGCTTCACAAGATTGGGGCGCACCCCGCATGGGCCCCACTTGGGCCAGGGTCCTAGATGAAGTTACAAGCCCATAGGCCCGTTACAAGTGATGCAACACCTTATTTTTGTAATTGCGGATGACTGAGAAGGAATTTGGAGATGAGGCTGGATCCATTGGAAAGAGGACTCTGAGAGCTTTCATCAAGTACTCATGGGTCCAAAATGGATCTCGTATGCATATTTGGCGACTGTTTGAAGTCAGTGCTGTAGCAGGTGGCCAAATTGGATTCCATAACTTCTGCGGCTCAATCTCGATGTCTTTCAGTTGTCCTATGATGTGAGCAATGGTTGTATCAATGGTAGTCATGGTCACATCATCCTCCCCTTTTTCATGGAAAACCATCCTCGGTTTCTCCATATGGCGCTCGTCCCGTAGTCCATTTAAAATAACCTGTTTCTTTCCAATCAAAACTAGAGAAACTCGAAGTAGCATGATTAACAATAATATAACTCTCTAGCTTGCAATATTGATCTATGGCTACAGGAGATTCGAAAACTGAACATATGTAAACACTGTGTACCAAACATACTCCTCTATCATTATATTTGCCAAAGATATGAAATATAGTATTGGTTGGTTATGCCAAATCAATAGCAAATAATTTCTCTTTCAAATTATCGAGCTCACAAAAATCATCAAACAGAACATAGCCCAATGTATTTAAAGAAGATAGCAATTCACGTTTCTCAACTTCATTAGCAATGTGAACAACATTAGGGATGGCAATGGGGCGGGTCGGGGGCAGGTTGGGCTGGAACGGCCTCGTCCCCGACCCCCGACCTCTCCACCTGGCCCTGGCCCCGAGTAGAGATGCGGGGCCAAATTAGCCCCCGCCCCCGGCCCCTCCGGGGCCCCGCATTGGGTAGCTACTCCATCCAATTAGCACAAAAAATACAAGACAATCATCAATTCAGCAAGAACAATTATTGTACATACTTCACACATCATCAAAAATAGCATGAATACTTGAATAGCATCATCAAAATTCAGCAAAAGCACAAATATTTCCATGATCCATCATTCCATCAATGAACTTAATACATGCATGGCCACAAATAGATCACCACAGGTTCACAGCAAAGGATCACAATTTACACAATCACACATGAGTTCAAGGAATCAAGGTTCAAGTTCAACACATGACATATCCAAAGGCTCCAAGCAAGCAAAGTTACAGTCTTTGAGTCTCATAGAATGATAGAAACATAGTAAAGTCCTATTAGGCTATTACATTGGCAACATAATAAAATATATAGGTAGATAGATACTTTGCAATTCCAGCCCATCCTTCACTATCCACCATCTGAAATATCCATTCCTCAAATAATATAGTTCAATAATAGATCAATCAAACATAAATATCTCCAAGAGCTACCTTAAAAAAAAGTTTATGTTTTGATCAAATATAAATATCAGACACAATAGGTTCCAAATCAGACACAATAGGTTCAAAATCTTCATCTCATCCATTCAATAAATAAGCAACTAAATTTTGTCATCTAGCAAACAAAAGACAAAATCTTCATCTAATCCATTCAATAACTAAGCAACTAAATATTGTTCATCTACCAAACAAAGTCAAATTACCACACACGCTGCCATGCAGTACCAAATCATGTTCTAATATTCTATGTCATCAGATCAGAAATTTGAAATGTAAAGTACCAAATAAATGAAAGAACACAGAAATATAGATCAAGAAATACCTCTCAGTGCGTGAATCCTCTGCTAGCCTGGTGCCTGCGCAGCTCCGCTCGCCGTGGGTCTATGCCTGCGCGCCACCCGCTGGCTGCGCCTGCGCGGCGCTGTTGCACCTGTGCGCCGTCACCACGCCTCGCTCGTGCACTGCCACGTCTCGTCCGTGCGCCGCACGCCTGTGCACCGCTACCACGCCTCGCCCTTGAGCTGCCGCTGCATGCCGCCACTGGAGGGAGAGGGGCGTGCGACCGGAGTCCGGAGGGGACAAGAGGGGAGTGGACTGGGGAGAGCGACGAGCCGGCCAGATCTGGCGACCGGAGAGGAAGGGGAGGGGACTGCACACACGGCGCGCCTGTGCGGCTGTGCAGCGTGGGACTCGGGAGTCAGGAGGATAAGGTTATAGTAGGGTTAGGTTTTCTTTTCTTATATATCCCGATTCCCAATGTTTTACCAAACTGGGCTTAGTGGGCCTACAATGGGCTATATTTTGAGAGGTAATAATATACCCCCGGGGCCCCGCGGGTCACCCGTGGTGAAATGTTCCCCCCGTCCCCTCACCCGCCAAAATACGGGGCCCGACCCCGATGGACCCGTGGGGCAGAAATGCCACCCGCTCCCATCCCCGTAGGGGCGGGTCCCTGCAAGGGACCCGACCCTGCGGGGAAAATTGCCATTCTTAAACAACATGCTTAAAATCAACACATAAAGAACTCACACTACAAATAGCATGTTCATTCACTAGTTGTGGCATGGATATAAGTGAAGCATTATCACACAACACTTCTTTATCACATGGATAGGAAGTAAATCAACTTGTGACAAAGGCATCTCGACAATTGGTTCCACTAATGTTTGCTCTACTATAGCATATTCAATTCATTGGCTGCACACTTACCTTGATTAATTTCAACACCATTTAGTTTAACTTTGATTCTCTCTTCAGATGATGGAGGTGCATCGAATTTGAGCGTGAACAATGGAAATGACGGCTCATTCATGTCTCTCTCCTTCTTTTCGTGATTATGCACTTCCTGCAAATGGTTAGTAATAGGAGGCAAAAACATAGCGTGTTGCTTTTTCATGTCTTCCTCAATTTGACTTTCAGCATTGCAAGCAAGTTGTAACAAATGAAAAAGAGATCTATAACTTTGACAAGCAAGCATGTCCTGAATTTCTTTGTTAAGCTCACGTAAAAACTTCAATTCTGTAGCTTCTTCACATTCGTCTAAACCACATCGTAATAAACAAGCATGCATATCATGATAATATGAAGTAACAGTTCTGGTATCTTGTTTTAAACATTGCAGTTTATTGAGTAGAATGTCAGCATAATATATGGGAACATAAAGATCTCTCAAATATCGTTTTAGGTCTTTTCAAGATTCTGGTATTTTGTTATGCCTACAAAGATGTTTCCAATCATAAGAAGCATTTTTCACTAAAACACTAGAGGCACACATAACCATTTGTTTCTCAGACAAATCATGCTATTTAAATTCTCTACCAACCGCTAGCTCCCATTTAATGTAAGCATGAGGATCATAATTTCCTTCAAAATAAGGTAGTGCAGATTTGATCTTGGTTAGAACAACATCACTTATCTCATATGTATCATGTTGATCACTCCTCATGTCTCGATGAAGATGTCGATGGTGAGCATAGTTATTCCCAATTGTCTTGCATATCCCTGTCATTGTTAGTAGAAAACAAGAAACATATACAAAAATATACATGTTCCTATTAACTACTAGGTAGTGGAGGCTCAAAAGACACACTCAAGCTTTTAACCAAGCTCTTACAAGTTCTTACCAATGCAAGCGGAATGGTGACATACACCAACTCAACCAAGCACCCCAATGAAAGTTGGATGTATTGATGCCTTGGCAAACACTTGTTGTATGGCTGCAATCAAATTTGTAGAGCTCTTGGTAGGCTTAAATATGTAGCAAAGGAATAGCAAATGATGAAATCAGAGAATGCAAAGTTGAATAATTGTTTAAAGTCAGTACCGTGCTGGTCCTAGGCAAGAACATACTAGAGACGCGAGCCTACATACAAACGATACCACAAAATAGCACTAGGAACAACTCAAGCACAACTACGATATATAAAACCAAACTCAAATATAACAACTGATTTTCTTTTTTATTTCTTTCTTTCTTTCTTTTTTCTTTCTTTTTTTTCTTTTTTTTGGTGTGGCTTTTGTTTTCTTTTATTTTTGCACCTTTCTGCCTTTTTTTTGATTTTTTCAGCAAAAACGACTCAAGGACCTGAACGCAAGATTACAGAGACTCAATTGTAAATATAAAAATTACAGAAACTCAAATGTAAAAGTCCAAACACTAAAATTTGATCCAATCTACTATTTCTTTCCCGAACCAAACAGAAACCAATCTAATCTAATCTAATCTCCTCCTTCCACCTTTCTCACAGCAACAGCACGGACACGGGATAGGGCACAACCACACAACAGAAATCATAGACGCAACTCCAAAACCAACCGACAAAAAATGCCCGAAACGAGAAAAATGGAACCCTAGTGGCAACACGATTCTATTTTCATAGGTCCCAATAACAACAAAGACATGACGGTGGCAACAACAGTGGTACTAAACTTGCCTAAAACTCAAAAATCTAAACGAACTAGACGCTAAGACCAGCAACCCGACTTGACGATGCAACACAAAACTCAAAAAAGCAAAAACTGAAAAGAACAATGCAATGGCACAAATATGGCTACATAAAGGATAATTCTTTTTTTTGTATGGCTATTTTCTGATTATAGGTAGATAAAAACTCACCGAGCAACGAAAACTCTGATACCACTTGATAAAACCTGAGCTCCACTCGATACGCTCAAGGATCTAGTTGTCCCAATCTTTCGGTGAGTTGATGATAACTACGATTTGAGAGAAACGTTGACGATCCGACTACAACTGTACAAGACATTGTTGTGTTGCGCCTTAGCGATCGATACACCTCTCTGTAGGTTATTGATCTTGCTGGTGCAAATCAACCTTATTCCTGCAAGCAAATTGAAGAAACAAGGAAGAACAAGATAAAAGCAATCTAAATTGCAAATAGGAATTAAAGCTCATGATAAGATGAGGTTCCGAAGACAACTAATTAGGTGGTCTAGCCGACACACGTAACTATAAGAAAAAGTAGCAATGGCTAAAACTTTGATTTAACAAAACTCGAGAAACCCTAAAGGGGTACCTAACTATTTAAGGAGGTGGGAGGACGAGCAAGGGGTCCCTAGGGTCGTGCTTCAGCAGATTGGGGCGCACCCCACATGGGCCTCACTTGGTCTAGGGTCCCAGATGAAGTTACAAGCCCATAAGCCCGTTACAGGTGATGACATTGTTGTTGTAATTGCGGATGACTAATAAGGAATTTGGAGATGAGGCTGCATCCATTGGAAAGAGGACTCTGAGTACTTTCCATCAAGTACTCATGGGCCCAAAAGGGATCTCGTATGGATATTTGGCGACGGTTTGAAGCCAGCTTTGTAGCATGTGGCCGAATTGGATTCCATAACTTCTGCAGTTCAATCTCGATGTCTTCCAATTGTCCTATGATGTGAGCAATGGTTGTATATATGGTAGTCATGATCACATCACCGTGTTTAGGGTTAGTTTGTATGAATTTGCACAACACGGCATTAGCTACGCTGTGTGCGTGCGCCTCCGAACTCTCAGACGTATTTGTGCAACTAGCGCATGGCTTCACGTGCTGCCATGCATCCCTTAGCCGTCGTCTTGAACTGCTCTCACGCCTGCATCAAGTCGATGCGCGAGGCCGAGTGGTGTGGTCTTGCACCGTGCTAGGGAGGAGAGCCAAGGTGGGGAAGAGGAATCGATGCATGGCGTCAGCTCGCCGCACGCCCTTACCACCGTCGCAACCATTTCGCTGGGTGCCAACGGCCACAAATCACATGAACCATCAGATTAGCCATGGCATCCTACTATGCACCGCCGCCCTAGGCCCGCTAGAGCCGTGAGTGGCAACAGGTTCGCCGCGCACGGGTGCCTCGACATCGCCGCTCTGGTCGGTGTCGCTGTGACCACCACCCTCAACTAGCCCCAAAAAAATCAGGGGATAAAGAGGAATAGGTTTAGGGTTTTTCGGTTGGCGGAATTTTTCTTGCCGGTTCGGTCGATCTAAGCCATCCGATCAGAATCGAACGGCCAACATCGCTTCCGTGCCGCATTAGTCAGCCCCGGGCGATCTCGGCCGTCTATCACAATCTTCATGGGCCTGCGGGCGAGTTCAGCTACGTGCATTTCATGTGTCACGCCTGCAAGCTCGGTGCTCATCAGTCGCGCGACCTTCATGCGTGATAATGGGCCAGCACGTGCCTTCTGGGCCGAAACTAGCTCTCGGGTCAAATCCAGTTTGTTTTATTTTCGGCCAAAACTAATGTTTTTTTGTTTGCATAAATGCATTTTAATCATTTTATGCCATTATGTTATGCCATAAAATTGCATTATAATTTTTCCTTATGCAACTAAGATCATGTCTAGCTAAATTGAACCAAGGAGAAATTTGGCTAGAACATTTAATTTATTACCCTTATCTTTTGGCCCAATGGAAGTAATGATTTAGGATTTTCTATTATTCGGATACTAACGTTAATATTTCTTCATTTTGGCCCAACGGTATTATGAAGTAGAATTTTATGTTTATATGAATTTTGATGACATTTTGACAATTAATGCACTTTTCTATGAAGTGAAACAATGTTCTGTAACGTCATTCTATGAAGTCGAATATTATGATGATGATGTTGATAATTAATCAAACCAACCTAGGGTTAATTATACACATTCATGAATTATTATGCTGACACGGGTAATTAATTAGACCAATATAGGGTTAATTGTACGGGAACATATCCTGTGCAGACAAGCTTTCTCGTGTACACACCATCCACACCAACTAATAAATTTCACGAAAAAGTATAGAAAAAATATACAAGTACTTCCAATAGTATTACATTTATGTGTTCTTAACCACAAATTCATTATATTTTAGCCTAAAAAAGATAAAATTTCTAAAAAGTTTTGAGAACATATATCTGTCAAAATTTTATCTTTTTTGTTGCTCCCTACATATAATAAATTTGAAGATGAGATTTTACACATAGATGTAATACTACTAAAAGTACATGTACCATTTTTTATAGAAGTTTTGATGAAATTTTTTAGTTGGTGTGCACGATGTGTACATGAGAAGGCTTATGAGCATAGGATATGTGCCCTAATTATACACATTCATTACAACTTGCTAATGTCAATTGCCATTAAATTCTAATGTTGTCTCTTGAATAAGGGACATTGAGCAACTTAACGGCACAAACTTCTAGAAATGGAAGGAAAGGGTGCAATACTCTTGGGCTTCTCAATTATGATATTGCTATGCGAGATGATGCTCTTGTTATTTCCCCTATTGATGTAGCCCCTGATGTTCAGAGAGTTTATGAAGAGAGGGTGGAATTATGAGAACAAATCGCATTAGCCTAACTGTCATTAAGAATTAAATTTCACATGGCATTAGAAGCAGCATTGTGGAAGAACTCTTTACAGGCTCCACCGTGTATGTTAATACCCTCACTACAAGGTTGCGTGAATCCCGCTATGATGGTGAAAGTGGTGTGGCAACACACATAATGTTAATCATGAAAATGGTTCAACGACTAAGAGATATGGACATGGCCATCTTTGGTGGTATTCTTGTCTATTTCATTATGAATGCATTGTCATCAGATTTTGAATCACTAAAGGATAAGCTATCATACTCGGAAAGATAAATGGTCAATTAAAGAATTAATAACTCATGTTGTTGATAAGGAAGAGCAACAAAATGCCAAAAAGCGTAATAAGCATGCTTTCCTCGCTAAAGCTCTAAAGGCCAATGAGAATCTCACTGATGAGCCCAATGAGTCCAGTGCCACCATCATCTGCAAGTTTTTCCATAAGTCTTGGCATGAACAAGAGGACTGCGAGGGCTTCAGAAAATGGCTTCCTTAGAAGGGTAATCTTATTAATTGCTATATTATTGCCTATACTTATGATACATTTATGTAATACATAATGCCCTTAATTCTTGGTGAATGACTTAGGTGAATTGCACTTATTAAATACAGAAAAGGGAAGCAAAGCCACATTAATGGAAATAAATTTTGATGAAGAGACAGCTGATGATCTTCCCTTAGTCTAGGAAGACCTTTTATTATTTCATTTTGTTATGCTCTTTATGTTTAGAAACTTGTTTCCATTTATGAGTATGGCTAAAGTATTAATTTTGATAATAAAGGATATTTATTGAACTCAATAATAAAGTTGTTAGTCATGCCTTCTAGCAAGACAAATTTCAATCGCTCCATTATGATTCTATGTTGGATATTTGCGATATTGTATGTTGTATTGTCAGTATTTGATATGGTCACAGATAAATCGGCAAGCACACAGATACTGCTGTAGCATTTCACCTAGGAGTATTTCATGTGTATTGTTGTTTGTTTTCCATAGAGAAGGTGGCAGTATCAAGATTGGGTTCATATATGTTTGATCAAGCTATAATTAATATACCCAAAGTCTAAACATGGGTTAATGATAACGATAATATTTGGGTAGTTTGACACACAAGAGATTCATCTCTATAATAGTACAATGATTAGTGGAGACGAACAAAAGAGAGCTAAGGTTTATATGTACTCCTATATTACTAATGTTTAGTATACACTTCACAATTACATGCTTACAAGGCTAGAAATTAGTTCTAGGTACCCAGGTACTACGAAGAGACCACTCCCTGCTGGTTTGCCGGCGTGGTTATGACACTTTACGAACTCTTACATCATACCCAGATGTGTAGGAATACAAAAGACGAACAGGCTATCACCAGACGAACAGGGCTATCACCACCTGTCACCTACCTCACTTTTCGTGGGGCATACCCACATCCAACAGCATTGAACTAAACTAAGCACCATGCTTATGTCAATAAATAATGACACTGATTCCCCCGGAACACCCACTCTTCGGATGAACAAGTTAGAACTAGTGCAACCCGTTAAAATCATTGGACCGTTCTCGTAGCATAGATCGACTAGCCTAATCAAGTGAAACAGATAATTAAAGTATAAACTATTCATAGAACACATAACTAATAAACTTGTATATGAACTACAAACACAATTAAATAAAGAACATAATTCTTTTATTGCAACTGTAATATGACAAGAAGAGTAAAGTACTAAAATCATACTGAAATCTTCGAGAAGACTATAGAACTAAAGTCTACTCTAAGCTTAACTCCACTAATACTACAAAGAATACAATGTAAGATAGAGAGAATTGCTCCTTGAGTGTGTGTTGTGAAGCAAGGGAGTGATCTTCTTTTATAGCCCCCAATGACGAGTGCCATCCAGAACCGCCATAAGGAGACAACCATGGATCGCCACGTGGAGGGTGGAGATGAGAGGAGGCCAGGTTGGTTCGGCTGACCCCTAGGCCCCACCTCTCTTAGCCATCTTTCTCCAAAGACTGACATGTGGGCCTGTAAGGTGGTGCATGGTGGTTTGAGTCCACCTTAGCTCGGTTTGAGCTACCTTGTGGGCCCATCAATCCGCGTGCTCGCACGTGATTCGTCGGAGGTGTGTTTCTTTGCATGTCGGCTCATTTCTCCTTCACTTCAATGTATAATCTCTACATCCACAATAATTCTCCAAGACAATTGAAACTGTATTATTTATAACTAATATAGTGTAAGAAATATTAGTTCTACCTTTATTTATTGAGGTAGTTGACGGCCGAAATCAGTACTTAACAACCATGAACATTATTAGACCTCATCGAAACTGTGACATTTTTGCTTAAGTCACATTTCGAAGGGGAAGATTATGTGTCATAACACTAGAAACACCTTCACTAACTCTAGTCTCTAAAGATAGTTTTGAGGAACATTAAATTATAAAGTTTTCTTTCACCAAGAAATATCTTCCACTAAAGTTTTATCTTCTTCACTAAGTGACTACTCTAAAAGCCCTAGAAAAATCAAAGCCAGATTAGAAAATCAGCATTATGTTAAATAGTGTGGTTAGACAAAGAGGAAGACATTATGAGAGATACACTAATTATGCTTTTTTCTGACGCTCATTGTGGGTCTCTATAGGCATTTTTCAGGTACAATACTAAATTCATACTAATTTGTATTGGATTTTTTATAGTTGCCCATAAATTAGATATGCCTTTAGAATAGTGACATATGTTGGAGCTCAAGAATAATACAGTAATCCATGGGAGCTTAATATTAAGAGCTTCATCATGAATAATTATTTACCTCATAATTCATTTAAGTGGTCTATGACATAAAGTGCTTATCTATGAGCATTAGATATGTCCTGAATCAATTGGGAAATTTCTGGAAGAGTTAAATAATGTGTAGATAAGTCTACAAATAAGTATGGCTCTAAAAGGAATATTCAAATATTTAGTATTAATCTTGTAGAAGAGAGTTTTTCATAAGGAGTAGGAAACTAAGTAAAATATTTTGCCTCTTTGAAAGACACATTTATTTGACTTGTCATGACGCTAATTGTTTCGATAGGTGGATATTGAAATTGTAATTATTATGTTGACTTGCATAAGTTAATTTGTGTACACAAACCAAGAAATTGTTTGTGGAAGGCCAGGCACATAAATATTATAGTCTTATGAAATTCTTCTATGGATATCAATTCGGCGTCACACCTATTGTCAATTATAATTGTACCTCAAATCCCATAAGGTCATTAGTAAATTCAAGTTTAAGTTGAATGAGGTGGATAATTGCCTTAGGCTGAGTTCGAAAGTTACTCTTCGCAACTCACCTCCCTCGTTTTTCGCGCGCACGCTTTTCAAACTGCTAACCGGTGTATATTTTCCAAAAAGTTTCTATACGAAAGTTGCTTAAAAAAATCAAATTAATCCATTTTTCAAAAAAAAATTAGCTAATACTTAATTAATCATGTGCTAATGAGTCATTTCGTTTTGCGTGCCGGAGAGATAAACTCCCAACGCTAACTTTCGAACTCAGCTTAAGTGTGAAAATTAACTGTACTAGTAGTCTATATGTCTAATGTCTCATTAGCAAGCACATAAGTAAGAGGTGCGTCAGTGAAGGGATTTACGTTTAAATTTAAGTCTAAAGGAGTACTAGACTTATTTATTTTCATTCAGCGATAGAAAATTTGGGATATAATGTGAGATTGTTCTGTCACACCTGCACTAATTAAGGGGAATTAGTTAATCAGATAAAGTTAAGCTCATTTCCTATGCTTCAGCTTTCAGGAGCAAAATAAGCGATAAGTCTGGATGCATACAGGCTTTGCATTATGTATCAGGAACTTTGGTAGATTTAGTCCAGAGTAAGAGTATCTGGTAATATACTAGGATGTCTTGCATTATTTGTAAGACCTTCAAAGATGACATGTTCACATATAAGGAATTCTGATGAGTTTTAGGTTAAGTTATTTACACTAGCACGGGATCGGCTATCTCTAACGGGCATTAACCGTCATCACTATCGGGTAGGGCCCCCGTCATTGAGCAAAGGTCAGTGATGTGAGAAAATATCTCAATCGGGCGCAAGGCCATCACGGATGGACGTTATCTCAATCGGGCCTAACAATGTAGCCGTCACAGATAAGATTGACCAAGCAATACAAGTCAAACCAGGTTGGGTAGGAGCCCGTCACGGATGACTAATCTCAATCGGGCAAACTACTAAGCCCATCACCGATGACTCCCATCCCTAACGGGCTTTCCAGAAAAGCCCGTCACCGATAGGTTTGACCCCACCTGTTGAGTCAAAATAGTTCTGGTTCGGATGACTTATCTCTATCGGGCTTAGATTAGGAGCCCGTCAGGGATGTCTATATCCCTATCGGGCTTTCTTTGGAGCCCGTCACGGATGAGTATCTCTTTCGGGCATTATTAAGATGCCCGTCAGGGATGAGTAAGTCAGCAAAAAAAAATAAAAATTGTTTTTTTGGCTAGCCTCAGGCCTTTGCTAGTCATGCCCGCTGTAAAAAATGACAGTCCCAGCAACCCCATTCCCAGCATTCCATCAGATATTCACAGCCAATTCATAAAATCAAACATATATATACATTAACATCCACAGACCCATTCACATATATATGTCATTCACATCCTTTTTTTGCTCTCCAAACCGCCGACATGCATCAAAACCTGTAAAACTGAGTTATAAATTGGAAAAAGTTTATATGCAATTAAGAAATGCAAATATATACAGAAGAACGTGCAAAATTGTATTACAAAGAATATGTACAAAAATCAAATGTTTGTCACAAAAGCATTGCAAATGTTCTACCATTTAGAGACGAGCTACCTAGGACTTTACTCTAAACATTCCTTTTGGTGACAAGAGATCATCTACTATGAATTGTGCTATCTCCTCTCTAATGATATCGAAGTTGTTTTCCGGAATCGTCGAAAGTTTTTCCTGCATGTGAGGCGCCAAGTTAGTCTACATATTTGGAAAGTTAGTATGAATCGTGCTATCTCCTCTCTAATGTATATAAACAATTGAAGCACACATCTCAAGGTCGAGCAATGTCACCTTGTCTGCGAGGCTCCTCATGTTATGGCAGACGTGAAACCCACACTGGTCGCCAACTTGTTGACGTATTGGAAAGTCCTTTTTGTGACCGAGTGTGGGATGCCCTTCCTTATGCCTCCCGCCTTTTGCCACGTATTGGTCCTAAGCATCGTTCAAGGCAACTTCGATCGCCGACCAATCGTATATTTCTTTTTTGATATTGGAGTTAAGGTAGTACACCAAACTCCACTTCGGCATTATGACCAGGAGAATCCAATAACGACTGCGACATTAATAAATTGCAAGTTAAACACTAAAGCTATACGCGTCGGACATTTGATTCTAAGTAGGGTACACGCTTACTGTTCAGAGTAGGAACACATAATGAAGTCCTTGTCTTGACGGGACCATAAGCAGACCTTGATATATTCTACCATGCTGGCTCGATCGTAGTTCGTAGTTGTCTCGTTGACGACAGTTGGATCGAGTAAGGCAACATGGGGAGCATTATGATGGACATGCTTCCAAGTTAACCTAGAAGCAAGACAAGAATCCGGGTAAGCGTAATATAAGGATAGTTATTACCATATCTCGTACGTAAGAATACTTACAAGGAGTAGCACTTAAGGAGGTTGGTGTCAACCGCTCGCACCCTGTAGAAGTCCCATAGATCTTTAAAGTCTACGGCGATAAAGGCTTCAGGGCCGAGGAACGGCTGTCTATCGTGCTGGCCCGTCATGGAGGTCTCTCTATGCTTCCTCCTTGCGTTGGAACTCTTCATGTAGTACCCGTGCAACTTCTTGCATGTAGGGCCCATCTTCGATAAGGCGTCGTCTCCAACCAATGGCATGCCTAATGTGAATTCTTTAGGAGAAGCTGATGGCACCTTGCCAAGATCTAGCTTCTTTGGAGCCAAAAGCGGCCCTTCCACATTTCCTATTCCTCTCCCCCTTCCAGCAGCTCTTTTGCGTGATCCAAGCTTGGGTGGAGAAGATGTCGCCCTCTTTCTTTTTTTGGAGACTGGGGGAGGTGCGCTCTGCTGCTGACCTCCATACCGTCATCCCCAAAATCTGTATCATACTGCAATTGGAGATCTTGATCACCTTTTCCAACGGTAGGAGGGGCAGATACAAGAGCTGGAGGGGGACACGGCGACGGCGGCGGACGAGCACTTGGTGCTGGCCTAGGAGTTATATTGATCTGAATGTTCTGCTTGGGCCATTGGATAAAGGTCCCACGTACAGCTCCAAGGGTCAAAACCTCATCATTTGGTGGGTGCGAGAGAGTGAAGCCAACCCAATCGGGCTTCACCATGTCCACTTGAACTTTGGCATGGCCGGCTAGCAGCTGCCTCCCATGCACTCGAGTCTCCGGCGTGGGCTTGAACGCAAGAACTTCTGCGGCAAGAATTGCAAAGTCTTTTGTCACCCTAACGAGTAGGGTGCATGATGTGGGTCCCTGCAATAGATTCATACGTGTCTTTATAATATGTTATAATGTACTGTGATGCTAAGAGAACATATACGTTTTGTGTTGGTTTTACTATTATGTGGTCCACCGCAGTGGGGGTTGGTTGTTCTTGTGCCGCCGCCCCAGTAGATGCGCAGCTGCTACGCCTCTGCGTGGGGCTCATTTCTACTATGGGAGCGGCAGCAGGCTCGCTTTCCCTGATGCGTGCCTCCACCCGAGCCTCCACTTGTAACAACTTCTCATCGAACTCTTCTCGAAGCTCGTTTCTAATCTCCTCCCGAAGTTGTTCCTTAAGGCGTGCATCTTTCTGCGCCTTTGAAAGCTTGTGCTTCCTGTACTGCCATGTGTATTGAGGAAACCCAACCTTCCATGGAACATTGGAGCCAATGCCCCTTGTCCGTCCACGGTGTTCTTCGGTTCCCAATGCTTTCGTGAGGATGTCATCCTCGCGAAGTTGTGAGCAGACCTCTTGGGAGGCCTGTCTCTCAGCAGTCATGTCGACCTGCGATACCGTTAGGTCGAATTTAATCAAGAGTACGATACAACCTAACGAAACATACTCTACGTGTGGTACTTACGATTTTCTGGTACACTGCTTGATCTTCGGGATTTGGGAACGTAAGTGTTCCGTCACTATTCTTCTTCACCCTCGTCCTTGCCCAGTTCCTTGCTCGGGTGGTCGGGATATCACCAAGAACTGGCGGCGTGTTGGATTCTGTAGCAGCTTCATCCTCCTTGACCCATTCGTGCTGCTTCCCGGCGTAGCCTCCGGTGCCAAGCCGGTGCGGGTGAAGGTTTTTTGCCTACAACCTCCTATAGGCCTCGCTTTTTACCCCAGACTCAGGGGTTGATTTTGCGGCATAGAACTCTTCCCACATGACCCGGGAGATGAACGGGTACTTCCCGAATGGTTCTGGCTGGGCGGGGTTGAGGACGTATTCGGTGACCAGCATAGTCTTGAAATTTTTCCACAAGTTACCCATCTTGCAGATAGCCTGCCGCTTGAGTCTTGCCTCGGCCTCTAGGGGTATTCGAAACTTTCCTTGAACTGCTTCCAGGCCTCATCTTTTTCTTCCTATGGGACCAGATCGTGTGGTCCTTCAAAATGGTAAAGTTCCGCCTCCCTAGATCTCCGCATATTGTTGAGAACTTTTTGATAGCTTTCGCAGGAGCCGTCGGAAATCCCAGATCGTCCACCTCTGTTATGGTGTACACTTCCTTAGGGATCTTATTCTGGGTCCTAGGAGCCCGGCTCGATGTTGTCCCACTAGTAGCCGCTGACATGGGTTCGCCTTGCTACGACATTTTCTATATAACTGTTGTACGGCAAGAAAGTTAAAAAAAGTTGTACTACACATGTATACCTTGATTAATGCGACAAATATACCGTATATTACATCTCCACCATTATAGTATACAATGTCGATGTACCATTGTAATATACGATCGACATTGTATAAATTTAGTGTCAAATTAGTACTACAATGAATTAGTATAAATTAATACTTTATAGTATAAATTAATACAATGAATTACTATGAACAATTCTTAATTTAGTGTAATATACTATATATATTCATTGTAATAATTCATTGTATACTATATTAATACTATAGTATACAATGTAGTAATATGCTATAGTATTAATACTAATTCATAGTATTAATACTAATATACTAATATACTATAGTACTAATTCATACAATGTACTAATATACAATGTACTATAGTATAAATTAATAATTCATTCTATACTATATTAATACTAATATACTAATTGTAGTATATTACGAAATACTATGAATTAGTATTAATTGGGACACTAAATTAGTACACTATATTAATTTATACTATGAATTAGTATATTACAAATTTAATTCATACTAAATTCAGTCCAATTTAATACTAATTCATAGTAATTCAAACAAAATTTGACACTAAATTCAAACTAATTCATACTAAATTCATTCCAATTTAATACTAATTCATAGTAATTCAAACAAATTTTTCACTAAATTAACGCTAATTCATACTAAATTCATTCCAATTTAATTCTAACTCATACTAATTCAAACAAATTTGACACTAAATTCAAACTAATTTCATACCGGTGATGCGGTGGCAGCGTTGAGGAGGACGACGATGGTGAGGAGGAGGATGGCGGCGGCGAGGAGGCGCCGGCGGCGAGGAGGAGGACGGTGGCGTTGAGGAGGCGCCGGCGGTGAAGAGGAGGACGGCGTCGAGGAGGCGGCGACGTCACGGAGGCGGACAGCGGCGGTGAGGACGAGGAGGACAGTGGCGGCGAGGAGGCGCCGGCGGCGAAGAGGAGGAGGCGGCGGTGGTCGGTGAGGAGGCGCTTGAATGGAGGAGGCGGCGGCGTGAAGGAGTGATAGTGAGACTTAGAGTCAGATCTGGATCGGTAGAAAACCTAGTCGTAGGTCATCACCATCCGTGACGGGCACAAATAACAAGCCCGATACGGATGACACACATCCGTGATGGGCATAAGTAACAAGCCTGATACGGATGACACACATCCGTGACAGGCATAACTAACAAGCCCGATACGGATGACATACATCCGTGACGGGTAGAACTACTACGCCTGATAGAGATAACCTCATCTCTGACGGGCATTATTTATATGCCCGATAGAGATAAGCTCATCCCACTATAGAATTAAAATATTCCTTATTAATTGTATTTAATAATGATATTTAAGTTACAAAATCATTTATAATTAACTTATACATGATTTAAAATTGCTATTACATTTTAAATGGTGTAAAATTTCTGTTAAATTAAAATATGCCTTATTAAATTAGTTTAAAATTGCTATTAAATTTTAAAAAAATATTATAATTAACCTATGCCTTATTTAAATAGTGTAAATTTGCTATTAAATTTTAAAAGCCATATGAAATTAAAATATGCAAATCATAAGGCACTGGTATAAAATACTTCATTACTTATATCAATTTGCAAATTACAGTACTACGAAGACTCTATTTACAAGGATATGCCTTCCGAATGGTCAGAACGAGCGTATGCCACTTCGTCTTCGGGATCATTGTCATGGTCGATCTGAGGTTTCACATGAAAGATTCTGGTTATATTCTTCCTCATCGACGACATTGTCAACCCCAACAATTCTTCGTTTGCCATCCCTAACGACGTGCAGCTTCTTGTTTGCGGGGTCTTGTATATAGAAAATCTGCTTGACCTGCTTCGCTAGGACGAATGGTTCGTCCGCGTATCCAACCTTGGCCAGGTCCACTAAAGTGAATCCTTCCCTGTCGACGTTAACACCAGTGCGGATATTCACCCAGTTGCAATGAAACAAAGGGACTTTGAAGCTCCTGTAGTTCATCTCCCAGATCTGCTCTATGCGGCCATAGTATGTGTTCGATCCAGCTTGATCCTGATATGCATCTATACGGACTCCACTGTTCTGCACTGTGCTTTTGTCATCTTGTTTGACGGTGTAGAATGTGTATCCATTGATATCGTACCCTTGCCATGTGTCAACATCCCAGCTTGGGCCCCTTGCCAACCTTCGTATTATCTCACTTGGGCCATCGGTCGACCGTGCGATACGATTCTTAAACCATTCATTGAAGCAAGTACTATGTTCTTTGTTGATCCACATATCTGATCGACCCATGTTCTCCTGTTGGACCTTCGCTAGATGCTCCTCAAAGTATGGAGTTACTTCGGCCATATGTTGTAGCACAACGAAATGAGCCTGCGCATACGATGCCTGATTGGGTACAATTCTTTTCTGCCTGTTGTGCCCAGGCCAGCCAACCTTCCTTCGTGGCGAGACGCAGGAACTCCAATAGGATCAGTCTTGGCCATGTAATCGATGCAGAACTTAATAACCTCCTCCGTCGTGTACCCTTCAATGATGTTTCACTCTGGTTTTGCTCTATTTCGAACGTACGACTTAAGAACTCCCATATACCTCTCAAACGGGTACATCTCCCTTAGAACAGCTGGACCACATAGTTTTGTTTGCTTCACTAGATGAACAGGGAGATGAACCATGATATCGAAGAAAGACGGTGGAAAATACATCTCCAATTAACACAGGGTATTAACAATGTCAGCCTGCATCTTATCTAGATCTTCGGGATCTATAATCTTCTAACCGATTGCATTGAAGAAAGCACAGAGCCGTTGGATCGTGTGACGGACTTTGGGTGGTAGAATGCCTCTGATAGCAACTGGCAAGATCTGTGTGATTAGTACGTGGCAATCCTGAGACTTCATTCCAACCAGTTTTAGATCCTCCAATTTAACGTACTTACTGATCCTTGCTGAATAGACCGAAGGAACCTTAATATCAGCCAGGCATGATAGCATTGCGATCTTCTCATCCTTTGACAATGTGTGGCAAGCTGGTGGGAGGTACACTCTTCCTGTCTCTTCATCCGTAACAGGCTGAAGCTCACTGCGAATGTTCAATTCCTGCATATCTAGGCGAGCATTCAACCCGTCCTTTGTCTTTCCAGGCATATTAAGCAGTAGCCCGAGCAAACTATCGCAGCAGTTCCTCTCTACGTGCATTAGATCAATGCAATGCCGGACCTCAATGTCTTTCCAGTATGGTAGCCACCAAAATATGAATTTTTTCTTCCACATACTCTTATCATTTTCCTAGCCACGTTTTCTTTTCTTCCCAAACTCACTAGTTATGTCTTTGATCATGTCGTGAACTTCGTCTCCAGACAAATCCTTGGGAGCAGTTCCAAGTTTTCTCCGACCGTTGAAAATTTTCTTCTTTCTTCTAAAGGCATGGCGTAGCGAGAGCCATCTCCTATGACCCATGTAAACCATCTTTCTTGATTTCTTCAGCCACCTACTGCGTGTATGTTCCATACAGTCAGAGCAAGCCTTCTTTCCTTTCACGGTTTGTCCAGAAAGATTACCTAGTGCAGGATAGTCGTTAATGGTGCAGAACAATAGAACTCATAGCTTGAAGTTATCTTGACCATATGCATCCCAAGTTTCCACACCTTCTTTCCAAAGAATCTCAACATCATCGATAACAGGCTCCAAGAACACATCGATATCATTGCCCGATTGTTTCGGACCTTGGATTAACAAGCACAACATAATATATTTCCTTTTGAAGCACAACCATGACGGGAGGTTATAGTTCGCAATAAGAACAGGTCAAGTGCTGTGAGAACTGCTCAAATCTCCGAAAGGATTCATGCCATCCGTACATAGACATATCCTCACGTTTCTGAGATCGGCAGCAAAGTCTTTGTGCATTCGATCGATATTCCTCCATTGAATCGAATCCGTATGGTGCCTTGGCAAACCGCCGTTCCTTCTATCTTCGGCATGCCAACGCACTAACTTTGCTTCCTTGGGGTTGGCAAATATTCTCTTGAAGCGATCAATAATAGGTAGATACCACACAACCTTCGCCGGACCACCCCGCTTTGACTTCTTTCCCTCCCCCACACTTTTCTTTCGCTTGTATCGAGAAGCCTTGCATACAGGACAAGCATCTAGGTCCGCATATTGCTTATGGTACAATATGCAGTCGTTTGGACAAGCGTGAATTCTACGGACCTCTAACCCCAGGGGACACAGAACCTGCTTTGCTTCATATGTCGTCTCGGGCAATGTGTTCTCTTCAGGAAGCATGGCCTTCAATATTCTCAAAAGTTCCATAAAACTCTTGTCTGTCCATCCACTACTTGCCTTCAGCTTCATTAGGTCCAAGGTAGCTGACAATTTGGTGTGCTTTGCCTTGCATCCGGCGTATAGAGGTGTCTCGGAATCACTGACCAACCTGTTGAACTTCATGGAATATCTCTCGTTGTGAGCTTGCTCCTCAACGTCATGTAACATCTCTTGCAGCATATCAGGATCCACATCAACCATTTCACCGCCCAATGAAGATGGTATAAACATGTCATGCTCATCTTCATCTTCATGACTGTCTGCACCACTTCTGTCTACAGCTGCACCATTACCCGATTCTTGCTCTCCATGCTTCACCACACATGTGTAGCCCTTCATGAATCCCCGTTATATCAAGTGAGAGTGTACCTCCTCTCCGCTAAACATAATATCATTCTTACAATCTCTACATGGACAACACATGTATTTGCTATTTCTTCTTCTCCTATCCTCCTCCGCAACATTCATAAAACTTAAAACGCCATCTCTATGCTCCTTGCAATGACGTTTCAAAGTTGTCGCATTCATCCAACTTCAATCCATCGCTGCAAAATTTAATAAAATATTAGTTAACATACTACTAAATTAAAAAAAATTATTACTACCTTTTTACTTACTTCTAAGATTTTTCTGTTTTTCTTTGGAAAAAAATAACAAAAATTCGCCCCCTTTAACCTCCCACCAAAATAGTGAATAGTGGGATAACTTCAGACAACACTCGGGTGGTCTCTTTATAGTGTGCAAAATATATCTCAATCGGGCCAATGAACCGACATCTTTAACGGGCGCACAGTTATCTCTAATAGACATCAATAAAAGCCCGACACAGATATGAGTCATCGGTGACGAGCTTTAAAGTCATCTCAATCGGGCCATCTTTGGAGCCCGTCACCGATGACCTTTATCTCTGACTGGCTCTGTATATGGGCCCGATTGAGATATGCTAGGTCATCTCAATCGGGCCTAAATTTGTGCCCGTCACAGATGAGTGTCATCGGTGACGGGCTATATGTACTTGGGCCTAGAGTATGAATGTACGAGTACATCTACAACGGTGCAAATTTAGGCCCGATTGAGATGACTTCGTTCTGACGGCCCAAGTAGTCCAGGCATAATTGAGCCTGTCACAGATGATAGTATCTGTACTAGTGTTATGTATTGATTATAAACGGTGCGTGGATGATATTCACATTAAGTTATGTTCTCATCCTTGCATAAAGAGCAAACATCCATGGCTCAAGCTCCAAATATTGTTTTACTGCATAGTCAACAATGCAGACTAAGTTTGTCACATGTTTTTGAGCAGGAGTATGACTTAAGGATGTTTTCCCAAAACTAAGAGCGGTAGACAACTTATCTAAACCACTCATTGTACTGTGATAATGAAATTGCGCAAAATTGTGAACCACAATTTTCTATTCGAGTAACAACGTCATGTGTTTCTGCCAAACACATTGATATTTTGTTGTGAAAGATAGGTCCTAGTATCAAACTACTAAATGAGCACATTAGTTGATGCTCTTGGATCCAAATTACAAAGAATATGAGTTAGTTTAAGTAAGACTTATGTTGTTGGCCAGCGCAAATAAATAAAAAGTAATGCCTTTGACAAGATCCTGGATATAGGGGCATTGTCTCGACTAACTCCCATTAGAATTAGACGAAGTTCTTTCGAAGTCTTACGGTAAACTATAGGTGCCGGAGTCATAGTGGTGCATGATAACTATCCTGACGTGTTGCCTTAGCAAGCTATTCTACTAAGAATTAACTCATTAGCCTCAAGATTTGGGGAAAATGTTGGGAAATAATCTCTCAGCTATGGAAACGAGAAAGAATCACGCGGCCTGTTTCTACCCATTGGCCCGCGTGATTAACACACATAACTCACGATTAATTTACTTAAAGTGCGATGATCGGGCATGCGGTTTTCTCTTGAGGACTCGCCCCCGATTCCCTCACCACACACAACATAAAGGAATCGCTACCTGCTTTGTTGGTGACGACTTATGTACGGATTATCCAAAATTAAAACCCTCAGACTATCGATCCTAAGGTATGGTAAAGGGGGAACGAAGGACAAACTCCACCAGGCGATTTCTATGCCACTACCGCATGGTGATCTCCATCACCGGCGCACTACGACCACGACGACTCCTACACCGACGCAAACAGTGAGTTAAGGCGGCGCTAATGGCCTCTCAATTCACCGGTCAGTAAATCAGCAAAATTCTGCATAAGAAATTAGGTGATCATCCATTGCCTAAGATTATGTTTATAAGTATTAAATCTTACAGTGGTGACCTGCCTTCCCCACTTGACCCTACTGAACATGCTACACCTGGCAGCCCCTTGGCAGCATAAAGCCATGGGTCTTAGCGTAGAAGATTGCCACGAGCAGCTCCGAGGGCACGATATCGACCTGGGTTAATAACAAACTTGTTTGCGAAACCAAAAACAAAGTAAAACAGATTTTGACCAAGGCGGTAGGGAATAATTTGCACAGTTATGGGAAAACAAACCAAGTACGACTGGATCTCCTTGAATGTGTATTTACCTGGTGGATCATGGCCACCGAAAGGGGGTGATACGTAGTCCACATTCGAATATATTCAGCAATATGCTATGCAAATCGGTTAAAATAAAAGGTAAAGCATATGTAAAGGTATATGAGAAAGTAATGTACGAGTGAGATACTTCTAGCTAAGACCCAACTAAACAGTAGCATATTTCTACGTAGTAACTTCGAGTGACATAAATATAATTTTTATTTTATCTGCGAAGAAACTTTGATATGGACACTTCATTTGCTGATAATGCGGCAGCACCTTGGCTAGAACTTGTCGTGTTCCCGCCATGCGTGAAGGTGATCGCGGGTTTTGATGGTGCAACAAAGCTATTGGTGTCAACATCATGGAGCATAATGAGAATGTCGAACATTGTTGGCCGATCCATTGGGTTCTCCTGGACACAAGGGAGCCCGAGCTGGACACATTTGAGCAGCTCCATATCTGATAGGCCGTGGCTATCACCAAGCAGTGATGCATCAGCAATTTCTAGTGGTGTCTCCTTCACCCAGTGATCCCACACCTGAAATATTACATAGTTTGATGAGTTCTTACTGCATGGAAAATGCCATTTGTTTTACGCAATTGTATAACTTTTGATAAATATTACATAGCTGAGGAGATTGTTAGATTCTTCCATTGAACCTGACACATCAGTGTTCCTTCTTCCTGTCACAATCACCAGGACTAAAACTCCAAAGCTGTAGACATCTAACTTGACAGTCAGGTGCCCAAGTACTGCATACTCAGGAGCCATGTATCCTCTGCATGCATGCATTCCAGACTACAAATAAATTCTGGAATTCTAGATAGCTATATATTAGATACATATGATTTTTTTATTTTTATGTGCCGAATATAACTAACTAAATTAATTTCTCCTCAAGTTTTATAAGTTGACAACATATGTATATCCAAACCAATTTATGAGTTTTAACTAAAGAGCAGCATGCAAGAGATGAAATAATTTGTCAGGTCTCGTCATTTTCTTACAGCGTACCAACGACATGGCTTATGATACTAGCAGTTTTGGTACTATCGAAGAGCCTCGCCAAGCCAAAGTCAGAGATCTTTGGGTTCATGTTGGCATCTAATAGCATATTGTTGGCCTTGAGGTCGCGATGAATGATCTTTATCTGTGAATCCTCGTGGAGGTAGAGCAGGCCTCGTGCTATCCCATGTATGATCTGGTATCTTGTCTCCCAGTTCAACTGTCCTCGTTTCTCTGGATCTACCAGATAGAAATTTTACCATTCGTACAAACTATGTTCAGTTACTATCCACTACTCAGTTATGCTACTAGATGTCACTCGTCAGCATAATGATAATTATTGCAGTAAAAAGTACTAACTGGTGAATCACAGTGCATTGCAATGATAAGTTGTGTATATGTTGTTACCAAAAAGGAAGGGGTCAAGGCTTCGATTAGGCAGGTAATCGTACACGAGCAGCTTTTCATCTCCCTTTATGCAAACACCAACAAGCTTTGCAAGATTGTTGTGCCGGAGTTTGGCGACCAATAAGAGCTCATTTCTCAACTGTTCAAGGCCTTGTCCCAATGCATTTTCGAGCCTTTTCACAGCTATTTGACTATTTCCCGTCCATCCTGCAAGAACCCCTGAAATAACAGAATTAATAATGTCAGGTCATGTCAGCAGGTTTTTAATTTGTATTTTCAGATCATACATCAGCAACAAGGTATATATATACCTTGTATACTGCTGCAAAACCACCATGACCAAGCTTGTTATATTCTGCAAAATTAGCTGTTGCCTTCCTTAGTGTTGCCAGGTCAAAAAGAAGTGACCCTGCATCGATATCTTTCTCGTCGGTATCTGCAAAATACACAGGCATTTAATTCCTCCATCATCACCAGGCATTAAAATGCTGATGTTCTAATCATTTTGTTCTAAATTCACTCAGCCACAGTTGGTTCAGCTCTTTGGACATATAAACAATATGTTGCACGTGCCTAATGCAGTAATGCCCGAGCTGTTTTAATTTCCAACCAAAACTATGGGTAGCTCAATGACTCAGTGTGCTGCAACTATGTACATAGAGTGGTCGACCATACGAGTATTCTTTTATGTTGGCATTGACCATAATACACCCTATGCGTTTTTGTTAGTCCTTAGTACGTATTGAATAGAAAATGGAGAGGACTAGAAGATGCATGTGGCTCACACTACTCACATTGTTTGTCTTGCAATTTCCTCCAGAGATGAACGGAGAGCAGAAACAGAAGTACAACTACAGCAGCAAGGACAGATACAACAACAATTGCTGCATTTTTTGGGCGACTTCTCCTCTTTCCTGCAGGCAGTTAAGTGTAATGCATTACTATTTCTGAATAACAATCATTGTTATATTCCCTCCCATCATTAATACATGACGTTTTAGTACTAATGTTAGCGTGGTCAAGATGTAAGACATATAAATAATACTCCAGTTTTACAAGAATGGAATCGAATGCAAATAAGTTCATACCGTTCTCCCAACCCTCTTGCCGGGGTGACGGCGACGGCAATGGCGACGATGGTGGTGACGGCGACGCGGCGAGCCTCACCGTTGGGTCACCGTCGTAGAAGAGGAAGGTCTCGTACCTGAGGTTGCACCACACGGCGTCAAACCTCCCTCCCATCCTTCCAGCAAAAGCCTTGGGCATGTCCACCCTGAGCGCTTCCAGGCACGCCCGGCACGCCGCCGCCGCCTGGTCCGGCGCGCACTGCACAAGCCCATAGATGTTGTGCACCATGTCCTCCGTCGTCGACGTGAACCCGTCGCCGGAGACCATCACCCCGGCGGCGTACCTCCGCGTCGAGTTGTAAGCCGCTCAGTCAGCCAGCGCGCCGGCGAGGCGGGCCAAGAGCGCGTCGAAGCGGCCGGCGTCGACGGTGACGCGGTTCTCGCTGGGGCTCCCGATCAGGACCTCCGTGTTGTCGGGCCTCGCTGCGAAGTCCGTGTACGACAAACGGGCGAGGCAGCGGTCGTACAACACGGCCACGTCCCTGTCACCGCGGCACTCGCCGAAGGGGACGGCCGGCACGGCGGCGAGGCAGGACGCGCACCCGGCGCGGTCGGTGTTGCCGCGGCAGAGCGCGAGGCCCCAGACCGTGTCCGTGCCGCCACGCCCGGCCGACGTGGTGGCGAACCGCGCAGTGGAGTTGAGGGTGCTAGCGGACAGCGTGGCGAGGACGGCGCGGACGTTGGTGTCGTAGGTGGTGTTGCCGGCGTAGGAGCTGCCGTTGTTGCATGACCAGTTCATGAGTTCCAGGGCGCGGCAATGGCGGGGCAGGGCGAAGAGATTTGCAAGCAGCAGTAGTGGTAGTAGGGTGGGCCTCAACACCACCAGCGCAGCCATGACGTTTTCACTGATCGATCGGATTCAAGGAGAACAGTATATGGACATTATTATAGTCAGCAAATTAAAGCTCCTATCATATACCACCAGCGTGATGACATCATGACAAAGATACAGTTGACCGACCCGGTGGAAGTCACAGGCTTTGAATTTTTGGCTCGAATTTCTGGATTTAGTATATTTTGGATTTATGGTGGGTCCTGGCAGTAAGTGACACTGGCCAAAAAAATCGAATTTATTTGAATTTAGTAAAATGTTGTTCAAAATTAAGTGAAAAATATATGTCCAATGTCAAAACTGTCTGAAAACTTGGTTTGGGATTTCCTAGAACTATGTCCCCTCAACTTTTATTTTTTAATTCTGAAAAGTAAAACCATTTCTGATATACTTCATCCATCCCAGTTTGATAATCCTTAAGCAAAGGACATTAAGACCAAATACACCAAAATATTTATCATTCTCAAATTAATTATCATCGGTTAATGTGCTCCATCGTTTCATGTCCCATGAATTGCACATGTTTTAAATTGCTTGGCATTACACACTAATAGAAATTAATCTTGGTTGGTTGCATATAACACATTCAATTATGCACATTTACTCTTTGCACAAATAAACGAAAAGACACTTGTTAGATGATGATCATTTTGAAAAGACCTCAAAAATCATAACGATGAGAAAAATAAGATGGAGAGAGTAATAGTTAGGGTAGACAAGCTATGTTTGTATCACATTTACTTCAATTTTATTTGGCAGCTACATTTTTGGATTATATGATAGACACACACGCAACGTCACAACCACACACCCACGAATGCGTCTTCTAACATATGATCAAAGAGATGAAAATCAGCAATACAACCCTGATCTCACTAATGCACTTATTACAATAAAAATATTTTTATTACGTGAATTAATATTTTTAGCATCCTGAACTTTAAAATTAGACATTCAACCACTTGAACTTTACAATACTGTTCACATAACCCCAAGATGGTTTTGCAAAATGGTTCTTATCTAATTTGTAAATACGTTGGATGAGTTTGACTTCGTGACATATGCATTAGACATACGTGCTAAAATCTCCACTAAGATCTCTTCACAGGCCCTTGTTCACACTCACTTACAAATGAATACCAATGTAATATTACTATGACATCAGAATAAAATATAAGTTGAGAACAAAAGGATTGATGATATGTAACTATGTTATATTGGTTATCCAAAACCATTCATTTAGGCTTCCAAATACACAAAACCGCTATCCAAAACCATCTTGGTATACAATAAATTGAAACAGTACTGCAAACTTCATGGGATTGGATGTCCAGTTTTAAAGTTCAAAATGGTAGGTGGACTTTCACCAAAAGTTTAGGAGGCTATATGGACTTTTTCCATGAATTTCAAATGCATGTTCCTTTAACATTTTATATATTGTTTGCGATTATTATGAAGTGCAGTTTCTAAACAAAAATCAGATTAATTCATGGACTTAATAATTCTAATATTTTTTTCTAAATAACTATTTTGTTGTGCTTGTGCTGGAGCCTCAATCATGTATTTGTGTTGTTCTATAATTCTTAATTGCATAATTAATAAGTACCAAGTTGATTGATGTTTTTCTTTCAAACTACTGATTTTTTCTTAAATATATCCTCCATTCCTTTTCATTCTACAATGTGAAGCTTATGATAATGCATTGGGATACCTAAATGTATAAAGATAATAGAGCTATCTTATTTTTGAATTATCTTATTTTCCCAAAGTAACTTTATATCTTTATATATAGTCATTTTTTGAGTTATCTTATTTTCCCAAAGAAATAAAGTTAGATCTTAGGAAAATAATATTTGAATTAGAATATTCAAACATACATATAACAACGGTTTGATTTTTTTCTTACTTCATATCATCTACAGTATATAGCAATATAAAAATTGCAAGTTTCAAATTGTTGTAGTGATTTCACAGGTTTGATACATTAGTAGTTAGTTGTTGCTTCAACTTGATCCTACGACTAAGACTTACAGTAGATCCTCATTCTTAAATCATACTAATACAGAGCACTACATCCATAACATCCTCATAGGTGCCTGTTTGCTTAAAACCACCACCTATGGAAGGTTTTCCGTGTTTTGATAGATCAAATTAAAAACCGGCACCTATAACCAACCAATCATTTGATCAGCAATAATCCCACCAAGTCATATCTATGTCAATTTTGAAGGAAACTGGCACCCTATAAGTGCGGTGTCAAAGGTGTCGGTTATTAAGAATTGGCACATAGTTCTTGAAGAAAACCGGCAACTATGAGTATATAGGTGCCGGTTGACAGTTAAAAACTAGCACATATGATAGACGACACTCATATATGTGTGTTTTTACCGAACTTTTTTATACAAAGCTGGATGAAGATAAACCTTATATCAGATTTGTACACTACACCACAACACCAAATTTGGGGTCGGAGGGTCTGACGCGAAAAGGGGCTACAGCGTCAAGCAGTCTGACGCTAAAAACATATAGCGTCAGACTCCAGCTGACGCAGTAAGTCCTGACGCTAAAAATCTTTAGCGTCAGACTGGACTTTTAGCGTCAGACAGTCTATCGCTACGAAAACTTTTAGCGTCAGATGATCCATTACAATGTTTTAGCGTCAGATGATACGTTGACAAACATATAGCGTCAGATCATCCAACATTCATTGTATTTATAGCGTCAGACTGTTCAACGGTACAATTTAAATATATAAAAAAAAATAAATGCATTTTGCACATATGAACCCACATTCAAGCCATCACATAAAAATATAGAAGCACATACCTCACATAGAGGTCACATACATTCATATATCCGATACAATCTTGCACAATACATCATTCAACAAGGTCAAGCATCCAATCTTGTCTTGCACACTACATCCAATAAAGTCAAGCCACCAAAAGCTTACATGAATGCGCACACCAGCAAGCAACATAATAATTTGTGTTTGCTAAACTAAAGTTTGTGCACACAATCCTTTATAGGAACTGAAAAACCAAAAGCACATCCACTATGTTTTATGTGGAGAATCATTGTCCATGAACTCAAGCCAAAGACTTGTGGCCAGCACTTCCTGAAAAATGTAACATGTAATTAGCCAAGTGGAGGAAAATGTAAAGCTGCTATGCAATTGAGTTTGTAATCTATATTAATCACAGTAAAAGGAAGTGTATAGAAAACTGCGAATTGAAGGTCCTAAGTTCCAGGAGATAAGGTCGAGGGTTGGGCTTGTGCAGATTCACATCCAAGGCTGAGCACAATTGACAAACTCACCAGTGAACACTACCAGATGGTACACGTAGGCTAGCACAATTAACACAAGTAGAAGTAGACCACAGCAGCCTAGTGCACGGTGACAATGGTTCCATAAGGTTTTGTGATGACTGAAAGGTACTAGTACCACGTCGCAGTATCATTCAGTAGTATCAGTATTACGTTTTACTAGTAGTACATGCTGGCCAGTAGCAGCAGCTCCCGCCAGCATCTGCCTACAAGTTCTGAATCTCAAGCAGAGAGTCTACCAGCAGGAGCAGCAGCAGGGTGTGCCGGCCACCTGCATTTGCGTCGAATTTGCTATGCATAGCATACAGGACCATGCACGTCCAGGCATAAACTGATGTAAATTCAATTTACTAAATTCAGTAACAAAGCACAAATGAACTTGTACTTCCATCAATCAGCAGATAACGACACGAGCAGCAGGAGATCTTCTCTGCCCCATCAGCTCATATTGCCGGCCACGACAAGCACAGCACAGCAGCAGCTGCAGGTGTAATCAAGCACAGCAGCAGGTCGAGAAGCACAGCAGCAGCAGCGAAATCCCATCACCCAGCGAAAGCCCCTTCAGTTTCTTAATGCAGGATGGTCTGATGGTTCAGCAACAAGTAGTGCTGAAGAACCTGATTAGTTCTGAACATACATTGTATTCCAATCAACCAAGTGCCCCAACAGTCCAATCAGTTTCTATTCAGCTTGGTTATTTTGGTTGCCATTTCTCAAACTGAAGCTTAAACATAGGAATAAACCAAATCAATCTAACTGAAGAAACCAGGTGGCCATTCCTAGATTCTAGGCAGACAATATTTTCCATTTTTTTAAATTGTCTTTCCTATCTATTACAGATTCTTCATGAAAGCATATATCAAACTTTCCTTGATCAACTTTAATTTTCCCAATGCTAAAAAGAAATTCTGTAGGACAGCCCCTTTGGCTAGAGTTCCAAAGAATTTACAAAATATAGAAATAGTAAAATACAAGAGTGGAATGCCCTCATACATTAAATCCTATAGAATTTGAGAACAAAGAAAAGTTTAGGAATATACCTGTAGTGCCCTTGAGAAGTGTACTAGATGCCTTCTTCCTGCACTCCTTTACCTATCACAGATAGTTTTAATTAGGAACATAGTCATGCACCATAGATGAAACCAAAATGAAAATTATGTCAAGTCTAGTTTGTTACTTTGTTGAATGGCCATGCAATGTTCATATTGAGAGCACTAGCCATAGTTTGCCTAGGGCCTGAAATGAATTGGAAAGAATAAATGAACTATATATGCTTGCTCGTAACACTGGAAAACAACAATCTCTTAATATACTAATATAAGTGTTAGCATGTTCAGCAGTATATAATAAAAAAATGATGGACACAGCTGCACGTGTGATGCAGCTTCAGAATTGCTACCATGCATACATTCAGAATTTACCATTAATTAGGGACACATATTTCTCAGGATGGTTGTTTAGTAAGAAGAGCCAAAAATTTCCTAGAATGGTTTCGGGCTAACAGTAAGACCAATTATAGACACCTGGTTATTCAGAATTATTTCAGTAAGAAGGAAACATTGGATTCAATACACTAACCTTTGACTCTTGATGATGGTAAGATTGCAACAAAAAAAAGAGCACAAGGTATAAGGTTGGATAGATGGTATAATTCCTGGCCCGTCAGCTCCAGTTTTTTTTAGACAAAAATGCGCTGTATGCACTAGAGCTACCAACAGACAACAGACGTAGAAGAAAAATCTCACTGTAGATCCGAATATCCCCAACCTAACTCTGGGATGGGGTCAGTTGGGCCACCTAAAATAATTTGGAAATAAACTGCTACACTGCTATGCTGCCGCAACACACAAATCTTCAACAAACTGATGGATGCACAGATCGGGGAAAAAATCTTCAACACACAAATCGATCCAATGGCTTGCTTACCAAAAAAAAAAGCAGTGATCGAACGGACAACCTTCAGGGCGCGTCCTTCACCGTCGTATGCTCCAAGGGTGGCGGCGTTCGATGTGGTGCCCACGGTTTCCAGGGGGCGGCGCCCTGAGAAATCAGCAGACGAGCAGCTGGCGTTGGAGGAGCAGACGAGCAGACCTGATGGGAGGAGCAGACGGCAGTGGATTGGATTGGAGGAGCAGACAAGCAGGCGGTGCCCCGAGAAATCAGCAGACGAGCAGGCCGGCGGACGGCTGGAGACAGGGAGCACTCGAGGATTCGTGCATGGCTGGCGAGGAATGGGGAGATGCGACCTGATGGGCGGCGGCGAGCGGGAGATTTGGGGCAGCGATGGCGAGCGGGAGAGATTTGGGGCGGCGGTCGCGACCGGGAGTTCGGCCGGGAGCGTGCGGTATGAGAAAGGCAGTGGCGGCGGCGGCTTGCTTTTTCTGGATTTGGGATTTGGGGGAAGAGGAGGTTCTAGGGTTTACCTGGGCCAGGCCAAAATTTCCGCGGGAGGATGCATTAGCTGAGCGGGCTTTCGAAAAAAATGAGTGGGCGTTCGATTGTGGGGCCCATTATTTTTTGCCGTCAGACAAATTGACACCATAGCTCATTTTAGCGTCAAACGGTTGGACTCTAAATTTAACTATGTATAGCGTCAGACAATGGCTCGCTAAATCGAGATTTAGCGTCAGGCAGTCTCTAAGAGATATTTAGCGTCAGATCATCCAACGCTAAAAAAAAGATTTAGCGTCAGATGTCTGATGCTGAAAAAGTGTTGTGGCGTAGTGGTAGAGCTCAATGAGATCTACAACTTTGTATTGATGACATTTTCATTTGAGATTGTTTGGATGTTCAAAATTGCGTTATAAATTCTCAGGTCTATTTGGATAGGCGGATTCTTAAAATTTCTAAATGAACTCGGATGGAGACAAAATCTATTTAAAAGTTGTAGATGTCGATGAAATTTGCAATTTTTTAGTTGACAACATTTTCATTTGAGCTCATATATGGTGTTAAATATGTATTGTGAGTTTTGGATGAGAGTAGTCTTGAAATAATAAGTATTTGCTTGCAAGACAACAAGTACTAGCTAGGTTAGATGGTAAGGAGGCTTTCGGGAAAGAGAGAAGTCTGATTTGAATCTTGCAAACCACATGGGCACGAATATTGTGTGAAAGTTTTTGTAAGTTGTGAGAATCAAAGTGAGACCGTGTATAGGTACCTAGATAGTAAAATACAAAATATATTTTTCGTGTTATCTTTTATCCTCGGTAACCTGGACTTCCAGGTATCCAAATAGCCATCGATATTAGTTGATAATGCAATTTCGAAGGTTGAGAATCTACATGTTAATTATGATGCTTTTCATTAGCAACCACAATCCTATACTTCCGCCCATCATTGTCGTGTATTAATTGGAGTTGTGGACCCTTATTGTCACGCCCCGATTTTCGTTCGGGATTAAAAATCATTAAATAAATCATTTCCAGAAATTATATTAAATTGCAAAGAAAATTAATCAAGTGAATTAAATGGGGGAAATAAAATTTCCTTTAAAAATCATGGCTGGGAATATTTTGTAATATTCTCCATGCCTTAAAGTACTTTCTGAAATTTCCCGTGAATTTTCGAAGCTCAAGAAACAATTTTAATAATACAAAGTTCATTTAATTTATTAATTAAATTAGAAAACAAATTAAAATCCTCTTCTTTGTACTTGGGTGGTTTCTGACCCAAGTCTATCTTCCCTCCCACGTGGCCCGCTCGCCGTCCCCTCCTACCCACCCTTTCCCCCTCTCGGGCTAGCCTCTCTCTCGGCCCGCTCACTCTCTCTCCCTTGCGTAGTCTACATTGGCTCCCTCTCACTCCATCGACCCGAGCTCGCTGCTCGGCCCGGCTCATCTCCTCTCCCTCGCACAAGTCCACTCTACCTCCCGAGCCATCGACAGGTGGGGCCCACCTATCAGGCTCTCCTTCAACCTCCAGCCGGTTGACCGACCGAACCAAGCCGCCCACAGCGCCAAATCCGGCACGCCCACCCCTTTCCCATGCATCCAAGCACGTGGGAGCGTTGGCCGCCCACTCCTCCACGTCCTCCCATGGTTTTCCCAAAAATTCGGCGCCGAATCATAACTAATGCAGACAAACTCCAAATTGAGCCATTCAACTTGCTAAATTGAGTTGTACATGTTTGTTTACTTTTCATGTACTATTTATTTGATTTTTATTAGAGTTTTTCCTTATTTTGTGTGCTAGCGTGTAGATTCCACCGTTTCGGAAGATCGCGCTCGCTAGGAAAAGTCTTTGGAAGATTGTTTGAAGAAGCAAGGCAAGTCACACATTCCTCCTTGAACATATTGAACCTACTTTATTAAATGTTTTACCATTTACAAATAAAATTGCATGTTTTGCTAATTACACGGTAATAGGGTTTACCTATCTGCTTGCTTGTGCCTTATTTACTTGATATCCATCTTTTGCCAACCTTGGGTGATAATTTGACTAGCTTGTGTTACTTATGTTAACCTTGTTAGAATTATGTTATGCTTAGCCATGCTTAACTACCACTAGCTCACATAATGGGATAACCACATTATCTACTTTAGTATCTTGATGAGCTACGAGCTCGAGACATCTGGCTATGTTTTATTGGTCGTAATTATCCAACTAAAAACTGGCTTAATAGTGGGCTATGGGTGCATGGTTTTGCTTGTCGCACCCATGGCAATCAAGGACCAGTTTGTGGGAAATCCTGAAAGACTTACAGTGCTTACCACAAGCAAGCGTGGACAACTACTGGACATGTAGTATAGTTCTTCCCTCTCTGACATTCCCAGATGAGGGTGGGTGTGATGTAGTTGGGTCGGCCCTGGTTATAAGGGTTGATTGGCTTCCGGATTCACCATGACACAAAAGGGGGCTACCTACCTTGGTTTTAAGGGTAGGACAAAACCTGCAGTGTGATGTGCTTGGTTAGGGGGAGTTATGCCGAGGGTCTTGTCATGATTTTCCCCTTTGCAGTACCATGGTGGTACTTTAGGGCATGGCAATATGTGTGGAATCGTGTCTTGTGGGTACAATTGTACACCTCCGGCCAGAGTAAAACTATTCGAATAGCCATGCCCGCAGTTATGGGTGATCAACCAGCTTCATCGTGATTAGTCTCACAATTAATTAACTTTACTCAATGAACTTGTATAGTTCATGTGGTTTGGTTGGGCCTGTTCAACATGGTGTAGCATTGTTCAGTGGATATTTAATCTTGTCTTAATTAATCAACTGTTTTACTGTATTATACTATAAATTTTTACAATCGCCTTTATGCAAATAGCCACAAACCTTCCTTTGTCTCCCCTTGCACGTCTACATCATTGGTATGGCTTGCTGAGTACGGTGGTTGCACTTAGACTTACTATTATTCTCCCTTTTCAGAAGTGTAGTGCTTCTGAGCTAAACATGAAGTTAGAGGACCAAGACTTATACCCCAGTTGAGTTTTTGCCTGTGGAGTGGAGCTGAAGCCCCGCTAGGATCACCTTTTTCGCTGCTGCTACTTTCTTTTTAGTGTCAGGACTAAGCACCTCTTCTATAAGTATTTACGCTTTATTTACGTTTAGATCTGTATATTAATTTTGTCATTTTGTGTATCCTGGTGTGATTCCTGGATAGGGATTTACACACAAAATAGTCTGAAAATTTGACAAAAATTTCTAGGCGTGACACTTATCTAGCATAACAAATAACAAAGTCAGTGCAGAATCTTGGACATAGAGAACAAATTGTTATGGCGCTGTTGTAGAGAACCACAATAAGGACCACAAAAGTGAGACTAGTCGTTGCTGCCACTAAATGTGATGTTGTAGAGAACCATAATAAGGACGAACAAGAAATCCATCGTAAGAGATAACATATGGCGAGACAATATAAATTCAGATGAGTAACTTACTTTGGCACTATACGAACTTATGAGGCAGATATAATTTGCGAGTTAAAAAATGCTCCTTCCAATACATAAATTTGCGTAGTTTGTACGAACTATGATCAAAATGGTACACTGTAATGCTGATTAGGATGTCATGTCGTCACATTCGTCACTAGTACAAAGCACCCCATAAGTACCGGTTGGGAACCCCTTATAGGTGTCGATTTCCCAACTGGTTCCAATTTGGGGGCACCTTTTCCCTTTTGCAAAGGTGCCTGGTTCCAGAACTGACACCTTTAGAGATTATAGGTGCCGGTTCTACAGACAGAACCGGCACCTATAATCTTTGAAAAAAAGCAGCATGCCCTAAGCACAGGAGGCAGCGGCGGCTGGGCCCTCAACACGTTGTCCCTACGGAACTCCAACAGCAGCTTGAGGCAAAGGAGGAAGAGGGAGAAGAAGAGTAGGCACCTTGAGGAGGACGACGATGGCCTCCCGATAGCTGCTCGACGTGGAGCTTGTGACGGGGCCCGGTGTGGTCTCCACCTCCTCCGCCCATGGCATTAGGAAGGCCTTTAGGAGGTTGTCGCTAGTGTTGATGACGCGGCACAAGTTGTTGTCGAGGAGGAGCAACATGGTGGCCGGCAGCAGGTACTCCATGACAGCGTCGTGTGCCGGCGCGCCGGGCATGACTAAGGCAGACGTCGTGGTCGGTGACGGTGCCGTTGATGGCGGGAAGTGGCTCGTCGGCAGTGGCTCTAGAGCCGGCGAGCTGCGTCGGCAGCGGGATGCTCGGCGGAGAAAGTGGGGGCTGGAGGGAGAAGGGGAGAATGGGAGAAGGGGGAAGGGAGAGGGGGCCGGAGAGGGAGAGGAAGGGGGAGAACGGGAAAGTGGATAAGGACAAGAGTGGAGGAACGAGTGGATAAGGACGCCGGTGGATAAGGGCTCGGTTAACCAGCACCTGTAATATTGATGCTGGTTTTTCCTCCAGAATTGACACCTATAGTTGCTCAAAGATACCGGTTTATATTTTTTTTATCTCATGAAGGTGAAAAAAGATTTATAGGTACCGGTTTTAAATCGACCGACACCTATGAGTCGATAACTATGAGGGGTTTTGTAGTAGTGCGTAAAGAGTGTGCCATGTATGCATATAAGTGTTTAGTCTACTATAGAATAAACCACATTGATTGTGCAGTAGCTAGTAATAATGTGGGATATAAAATGGAGACAAAAAATAAAAATCAAGGAATTATTTTGATGCGACCTTGACTACCATTGATACAACCATTGCTCACATCATAGGACAATTGAAAGATATAGAGATTGAGCCGCAGAAGTTATGGAATCCAATTTGGCCACCTGCTACAGTGCCAACTTCAAACGGCCACCAAATATGCATACGAGATTCGTTTGGGCCCATGAATACTTGCTGGAAAGCTCTCGGAGTCCTCTTTCAAACAGATCCAGCCTCATCTCTAAATTCCTTCTTGGTCACCCGCAATCACAAAAACAAGGTGCTACGTCACCTATAATGGGCCTATGGGCTTGTAACTTCATCTGGGACCCCGGCCCAAGTGGGGCCATATGGGGTGCGCCCCAATCTGGTGGAGCACGACCCTAGGGACCCCTTGGTCATCCTCCCACCTTCTTAAATAGTTAGGTACCCCTTTAGAGTTTTTGGGGTTTTGTTAGATTAAAGTTTTAGCCATTACGTATGTTGACTGGACTACCTAATTACTTATCTTTGGAACCCCACCTTATCATGAGCTTTAATTCCTATTTGCAATTCAGATTGCTTTTATCTTATTCTTGCTTGTTTCTTTGATTTGCTTGTAGGAATAAGGTTGATTTGCACTGACAAGATCAACAACCCACGGAGAGGTGTATCGATCGCTAAGGCGCAACACAACAACGTCTTGTACGGTTGTAGTCGGGTCGTCAACTTTTCTCCCAAATTGGAGTTATCATCAATTCACCGAAATATTGGGACAACCAGATCCCTAAGTATATCGAGTGAAGCTCAGGGTTTATCAAGTGGTATCAGAGCTTTCGTTGCTCGGTGAGTTTTTATCTACCTATAACCAGAAAATAGCCATAAAAAAATTATCCTTTACCTAGCCATATTTGTGCCATTTCTTTGTTCTTTTTAGTTTTTGCTTTGTTGAGTTTTGTGTTGCATCGTCGAGTCGAGTTTCGAGTTCTTGACACGTTTATTACCACCTTCATCATCACATTTTTGTTGTTCTCGGGATCTTTGAAAACAGAATCGTGTCGCCGCTAGGGTTCTATTTTTCTCGTTTCAGGCATTTTCTGTCATTTATTTTTGGAGTTGTGGAGTTGCATCTAGGGTATGCCAAGACTTAGCCATGTTTTGTTTTAGCCGTGCTTGTGTCGAGAGGAGGAGGGAGAAGTAGTAGATCAGTTTGGGAAGAAATAGTAGACTAGATCGGTTGGAAATCAGTTTTCGTTTTTATCTCCACCAAGTTCGGACTTGCTGTCCATCTCCACAAAAGACGACGCCTCTTGAGTCCGACTCCTTCCTCTCCTAATCACATACATCCTAAGTTTTGAGTCGTGTCAAACAACTTGGTAAAATTTTCTTTTTTGTCGGATTCAAGATCTGTTTGTCGGTATAAATTCAGCATTCCATTTTTGTATAATTTTAATTTTCGGGTTTGCACTTTTGCATTTGAGTCCCTATAATTTTTATATTTATATTTGAGTCCCTGTAATCATGCATTCAGGTCCTTAAGTCATTTTTGCTGAAAAAGAAATAAAAAAAGAAAAAAAGGCTGGAAGATGCTTAAAAAAAGAAAAGAAAAGCCACACCCAAAAAAGAAAGAAAAAAAAGAAAGAGAAAAGAAAGAAAGAAAAGAGAAAATCAGATGTTATCGGTGAGATGGCTTTCACATATCAGTGCTGTGAATGAGTTGTAGGCGGAAACACCAGTCGGCGGCGACGAAGGCAGGCCGACGATGAAGTCGTAGACGCCCAACAACGGTGATGTCACCAATCAACCGTGTAGGTGAAAAACACCAGTCGGCGGCGACGAAGGCAGGCCAACGATGAAATCGTAGACGCCCAACAACGGTGGTGTGTCCAACCAACCGCGTAGGCGGAAACACCAGTCGGCGACAGCGAAGGCAGGCCGACGATGAAGTCGTAGATGCCTAACAACGGTGATGTCACCAATCAACCGTGTAGGCGAAAACACCTGTCGGCAGCGGCGAAGGCAGGCCGACGATGAAGTCGTAGACACCCAACAATAGTGGTGTGTCCAACCAACCGTGTAGGCGGAAACACCAGTCGGCGACGGCGAAGGCAGGCTGACGATGAAGTCGTATACGCCCAACAATGGTGATGTCACCAATCAACCGTGTAGGCGAAAACACCAGTCGGCGGCGGCGAAGGCAGACCGACGATGAAGTCGTAAACGCCCAACAACGGTGATGTCACCAATCAACCGTGTAGGCGGAAACACTAGTCAGCGGCGGCGAAGGCAGGCTGACGATGATGTATAATTGATCGATCCTGCAGTATAAACACATAGGATGAGTAGTATCTGATGCAAATATGGTACTTGAGGAAAATTCAAGCATTTTAAAATATTTATAAGTATGTATTTCTCCTCTTGTCGATTTTCATTTCCTCGAGTAGATGACTCCTCACGTTTAAACACTCTGCCCGACTAGTCATTAATATGAGTTCGTCATTAATGGAACAAAGTTTCACATATCAGAATTTACTACTCGGGTACTTTCGTAATTGTTTAGAGCAGAAAACAAATTATTTTATCTCTATGCTTTTGATTTCTTCCGAGTAATACTTAGCACCTTGCGTTATACACTCCATCCAACGAGCTCCCGGGTGCTAGGATTCAGCCCAATGGCAACTATCCATCGACAAACCAAACGGAAAACATAGGGAAAATAGAGTTGCACAACTCGATCAACATTTTTTTTACTCAGATTATTTCGCAAGCAATCGAGATAAACATTATAAAAATTATTGCAAAAATATGATATAACATCTGTAGCTCCCAACTCACTGCTCAACGGAGGACTAGTTGATGTAGTGAGGCAGAGGAAAAAGAAAATATCATATAAAGAAGAAAATTAATGATGACTTAGCTCTTTGGTATTTTTGCCGGTGACGGCAGAGGTGGCGTGGATACGAAGAAACCAGTCGACGGTGAAGACAATGTCGCCATCATGTAGGCAAAGAAACCAGTCGGCGATGACGAAGACGACCGACAGTGAAGACATTGTCGCCATCAGCAATGGCGGCGGAGCACACCAACCATGGTGGCGAAAAAACCAGTCGGCGACGGCGAAGACATCCGACAGTGAAGGCGATGTCGCCATCAGCAACGGCGGCGGAGCACACCAACCGTGGAGGCGAAGAAACCAGTCGGCGATGACGAAGACGACCGACGATGAGGACGATGTCGCCATCAGCAACGGCGGCGGAGCACACCAACCGTGGAGGCGAAGAAACCAGTCGGTGACGGTGAAGACATCCGACGGTGAAGGCGATGTCGCCATCAGCAACGGCGGCGGAGCACACCAACCGTGGAAGCGAAGAAACCAGTCGGCGACGGCGAAGACGACCAACGGTGAAGACGATGTCGTAGATGTTGTCGAAGTCAGAAGAGCTGAGGTAATCAGCGATCTCAGTAGATGAGCATGGTCCGAGCGACTGAATCATGACGACAATTTCCCTGGAGCTTGGACCGCAACATGACGATGATGAAGATTCTCCTAAGTGGATCGATTCCAACTCGGAAGATGTAAAATTGTAGTAGATCTTGGCGTCGTATGGTAACCCGAACGGTGCGAATCCGAGTCAAGGAGAGAAATCTTGCCAAATTTATCGGTGATGAAGTTGAGGCTGCCGAAGCGGAACGCCTGCCTAGGGGGGAAGGCGAAGTCGTCGATGCCTGATGAAGATCCCATCGCGCTAGTCGGCGAGATGAAGAAGAAAACTTGACGCACTGCCCCTACCTGGCGCGCCAACTATCGAAACTTGATTTTGGCAGTAAGAAATTGGGGGTAGCAGTCAAGCGCCAAACACGATGGGTTAGTATGCAAAGGGATTTAGATAGGTTCAGGCCCTCTCAATGTGAGGTAATACCCTACTCCTGTTTCCGGGATTCGATCCGCCGAGTGGTTTATTGATCTCTTGATCTCGTGATCTCGTATGCTCTCGCTATAATCGCTCTTTGATTCTCTATGTTTGTGTGTATCCCTTAGGGACGCCCTACCCTCCTTATATAGTCTTGGAGGGTAGGTTTACAAGTCGGAGACCTAATCACACTCTATGTCGGACTCCTCAATCTTACCAACTTTAGACTATAGGCTGTTACCTTATCACAATGGTAACGTAATACCCAAGTCCTAAGCTGGTTTACATAATCATGAGTCATAACCTATCCCCTATGGTAAGTCGGATAAGCTAGCTGTGAGGGTATCCAGTACCCATAATCTCCACAGTTGTTTCTAGTGCTATCTTATGGTATCCTTTGTGTCTAGACTCGCGTCTCTAGTACGTTCTAGCCTAGGATCAGCACAATACTGACTTTGAATAATTATTCAACTTTGTATTCTCTGATTTGAGCATTTGCTATTCCTTTGCTACATATTTAAGCCTAACCATAGCTTCATAGATTTGATTGCAGCCGTACAACCAGTCTTGGCAAGGCATCGATACATCCAACCTCCATTGGGGGTGCTTGGTTGAGTCGGTGTATGTCACTATTCCACTTGCATTGGTAAGAACTTGTAAGAGCTTGGTTAAAAGCTTGAGTGTGTGTCTTTTGAGCCTCCACTATCTAGTAGTTAATAGGAACATGCATATTTTTGTGTATGTTTCTTGTTTTCTACTAACAATGGCAGGGATACGTAAGACAATTGGAGATTACTATGCTCATCATGGACATCTTCGTCGAGACATGAGGAGTGACCAACACGATACATATGAGGTAAGTGACGTTGTTTTAACCAAGATTAAATCTACACTACCTTATTTTGAAGGAAATTATGATTCTCATGCTTACATTAAATGTGAGCTAGCGGTTGATAGAGAATTTAAAAAGCATGATTTGTTTGAGGAACAAATGGTTATGTGTGCCTCTAGTGTGTTAGTGAAAAATGCTTCTTATGATTGAAAACATCTTTGTAGGCATAACAAAATACCGTAGTCTTGGAAAAACCTGAAACGATATTTGAGAGATGTTTATGTTCTCATGTATTATGCTGATATTCTGCTCAACAAACTACAAAATTTAAAACAAGATACTAGAACTGTTATTTTATACTATCATGATATGCATGCTTGTTTATTACGTTGTAGTTTAGATGAATACGAAGAAGCTACAAAATTGAGGTTTTTACGTGGGCTTAACAAAGAAATTCAGGAAATGTTTGCTTGTCAAAGTTATAGATCTCTTTCTCATTTGTTACAACTTCCTTGCAATACTGAAAGTCAAATAGAGGACATGAAAAAGCAACACGCTATGTTTTTGCCTCCTATTACTAACTATTTGCAGGAAGTGCATAATCACAAAAAGGAGAGAGACATGAATGAGCCACGATTTCCATTGTTCACACTCAAATTCGATGCACCTCCATTAACTGAAGAGAGCATTAAAGGTAAACTAAATGGTGCTGAAATTAATCAAGGTGAGTGTGCAGCTAATGAATTGAATATGTCCACTTTTCATGCTATAGTAGAGCAAATATTAGTGGAACCAATTGCCGAGATTTCTTTGTCACAAGTTGATTTACTTGTTGCTCCTTGTGATAAATAAGAGTTGTGTGATAATGCTTTACTTATATTCATGCCACAACTAATGAATGAACATGCTATTACAGTTGATAATTCTTTTCGCGCTGATTTAAAGCATGTTGTTCAAATTACGAATGACATTCAAGAAAATCAATTGCTATATGCTTTAACTACTTTGAGATGTGTTCTATTTGATAATCTTTGTGAGCTTCGAGATCTAAAGAAGAAAATATTTGCTAAATTTGATTTTTTAAGTCCTGCAAATGCCATTTTTAAAATATTTGGCAAACACAATGATCAAGGAATGTGTTTGGTACATAGAGTTTATATATGTTCAGATTTAGTACCTCCTATAGCCATGGATAAAAATTTCAAGTTAGAGGGACAAGTTATTACTAATCATGTTATCTCGAGTTTGTCTTGTTTTGATTTGAAAAAACAGGTTGTTTTAAATGGGCTATGCAAAGAGCACCATATGTAAAAACCGAGGACGGTTTTTCAAGAAGAAGGGGAGGATGATGTGACCATGAGTACCATTGATATAACCATTGGTGACATCATAGGACAATTGGAAGATGTCGAGATTGAGCTGCAAAAGTTATGGATTCCAATTCGGCCACCTGCTACAGTCCTGACTTCAAACGGCCGCCAAATATGCATACGAGATCCGTTTTGGGTCCATGAGTACTTGATGGAAAGCTCTCGGAGTCCTCTTTCAAACGGATCTAGCCTCATCTCCAAATTCCTTCTCAGCAACCCGTAATCGCAAAAACAAGATGCTGCATTACCTATAATGAGCCTATGGGCTTATAACTTCATCTGGGACCCCAGCCCAAGTGGGGCCCATGTGGGGTGTGCCCCAATCTGGTGGAGCACGAACCTAGGGCCCCTTGGTCATCCTCCCACCTCCTTAAATAGCTAGATACCCCTTTAGGGTTTCTAAGGTTTTGTTAGATTAAAGTTTTAGCAATTGCTACTTTATCTTGTAGTTACATGTGTCGGCTAGACCACCTATTTACTTATCTTCGAAACCCAACCTTATCGTGAGCTTTAATTCCTATTTGCAATTCAGATTGCTTTTATCTTGTTCTTGCTTGTTTCTTCAATTTGCTTGTAGGAATAAGGTTGATTTGGACTGGCAAGATCAACAACCCACGAATAGGTGTATCGATCGCTAAGGCACAACACAACAACGTCTTGTACGGTTGTAGTCAGGTCATCAACATTTCTCTCAAATCGTAGTTATCATCAACTCACCAAAAAATTGGGACAACCAGATCTCTGAGTGTATGGAGTGAAGCTTAGGGTTTATCATATTTGATATGACATGTGACACACTGACATGTGCTTGTTAGTAGCCAGCACCCAAATCTCAATAAACCAATATCTAATACAAGTGAGTGAATATTATGTGAAAAATTTTATCAGTTGTGTGAACTGAAGTATGAACATACCTAGTGAAATACAAAATAATTTTTTCAGGCTATTTTTCACACCTAAAATAAAAAACGGATACACCCCCTATAGCGGTTCTTGTCACCAATGGAGGTGTCTTACAAACCACATGCACATAAATATTATGTAAAAAAATCTTTTGAGTTATAGGGGCCGAAGTGTGACCGTATATAGATACCTAGCAAAATACAAAATATTTTTTTTGCTTCTTTTTCATGGCTAAAAATTAAAGAAAGGGTACCCCTATAGGTGCCAGTTCTAGGTACCAATGCAGACAGATATTGGTGCTTTTTGAAATTGGCGCCAGTGACTACCCTAGTTCTGCTAAATTGTTGCCGGTTTAAAAATGGGGTTTAGAATCGGCACCATATAAAAATTCCTCTACTGTGGTCACTCTTAATATTAGAATACTTCAAGATAGCTGGGATTTGCCTTCTCTCGTACATTCTGTGCTGGCATGGATAGCTGCGGGAGTTGACATGTCGACCCCACACTCTAAGACAGAAGCATTTCGCGAGGTCCCGTGCATCTGCGTCATCCTTGGCCATTTTGCATAAAAGTCCTTGTTATTATTCAGAATTTGGTATAGGTCCATACTTATACCTTTGTATGTTCTTTTTTATTCCTTAAAGGCCCTCTACAAATCAGAATATCCTAAGATAAAAAAGAGAGAATTCCATAAATAGGATGGCACTCTAAAAAAGGAAAATGAAGGTGCTTTTTTGAGAAAAGAACAAACATCCTCAATCACCCTCTTCCAGAACCCTAGCCATCAGCCCAACACTGCTCCCCCAATCCCCACTGCCTCGCTCTCTCCGCGCCTCTCACCATCACTATGGCGGCGGGCCTAGCCGCGCTGCCCCTCCGTACCCTGCCGACGCCCCTTGCTGCTCCATCTGTTGCCAGCTCCCTTGATCCCCTCCCTCTGCCGCCGGCGACATGCTGGCACTCGATTCGGCGGGCTGAAGCTCATCGTCGATCCGGTGGCCCAACACTTGAGCTGTGCTGCATGAGAGGCGACCGGTGTCTCTATGCTCGAGTTCGACGGCCAGCCAGTCAATCCAGCGGTGCGAGGCTCCATTTGGTGAGATGGTGCTCAAGCTCGATGGCGAGGTGATCGATACGGTGGCATGCTAGGTGAGGGACCCAATCTAGCGGCTAGGTGCTCATGGCCGCCAGCTTGAAGCTCCAGCAGTCCAGCTTGACCAGTCGTGGCCTTTAGCTTCAGTCCAAAGTTCTTTTGCTCCATTGCCTCCTGCGTCTCTATGACCGCCTCACCCACAGGCCACAGCATCTGGGCTGCAAGGTGAGCTGTGAGGATTGAACTAGGGTCACTGTTATGGTTGGTGACTGAGTGTTTGGATTCATCATTGAAAATTTGCATGTAGGCCTTTAAATTTCTGTAATACAACCATCTTTTTTTACCTACTATCTTTTTTCCCATTCTGCAGGTTTATATGAATGGACAGTGAGTAGCTAAGACCTAAGATGTTTGCTGTGCAGCCTCTGTGTCCTTGAGGTATGGTCCAACCTATGTATAATTATCTGCTGTTAAGTGAAAATGATGGCTATGCCTGGTCCAATGTGAAACTATATGAGCAAAATACCAAAATATGAATGAAGATAACTAGATGTGACTTTTTCTATTTGCCATCAGACTTCGAAGTACTAAGAAATTGAGCTTCTTGATATAACATAGTGCACATTTATATATCTTTTTTTATTCAAAGTGATCAGCTTGAGAATTCATTATTTATCATCTGAATATTTATTCATTAAATATATTTGGCAACATCATGTATTTATACAATGGCAGCATAAATTATTGGCAGTCATTTCCTTTGCTATAATGATACCAGTTGTACATTGCATGGTTGCTGATATAAAATGAGAATCATGTTCTTGGATTTTTTCTTTTGTAAATCCTATGTTTACTCACTTTTGCTTCCCATCCACAATCTCAACAGTCTTGACTAATTTGTTTCCTTATTTTCAGTTTTGGCTGATTCATTTATCATCAGTAAGCACATGTGCAGCAAGCAATCTTAGAAGAAACTACAGCGCTAAAGTGATGCCCTCTTTTATCAGGACATGTAAAAGAACAAAGTTTTTTTTTCATTATTCATTGTTGGATCTGATTGTCAGATCTCATATGCTTTACTGTTTTGCACATCTTCTCTTTCTGATGTGATTTGACTTGAAGTATTAATTGTTTAGGCTTTTCATCCTAACGAAGTAATTCAGTATATGAGTTGTTACTAAAAGAGCTTTGTGTTTCATATTTCAGCTTATAGATCTACAGATCTGTGAGGGGTTTGTTTTGGCAGCCTAATAGTGACATGGGAGACACTTTGTGAATAGTGCTGACAGCGATGTAAAAGATAGCAAGAATCAACAACTCACTGTTTCAGGTAAATTTAAATCATAAAATCACATTGCATCTACAATAGACTTGTTACCATCCTATCGAAATTTGTTTATGAATTATCAAAACAAAAGGATATAATAGATGTTGCCTAAGTGCTGTAATTGTCGTGAAAGTAACTGAAAGCCTATGATTCTCCTATAGAATGGAGGTACATTGCAAGGTACAAATGATGCATCTTGTTTAAAGATCCAATATTCAACTGGCAATATTTGGTTTGTCCAGCATTAAGGCAATCTATAGATTTAGGCAGGCAAGCCATCTATATGAAATTCCTTATATAAAAGCCTTCTATTATCTTAATTCTTTCTTTGTAAGAGAACATAAAAAAAATCAGTAGAGTTTCTGACTCACAGTTTTTTATGATCATAACACAGTGAATGAAGTACGTACGAGCAGCCAGTCAAGAAGTATTTTTGTTATCTGTATAGATACTATCCATGCCTCTTCGCACCTCCGCCACCCATTGCCACCCTGTCTGGTGGAAAGACGAGGTGTTTTATTCTGCAGTGCAGATCTCAATCTGATGGTCATCTGGATATGCATCTCCGTCATTGCCTCCTCCAACACTGTGTATCCAACATCAGCCATTGGTTATATGCCCCCCTCCCTTCTCACCTAAAATAATGGCTAGGCGGGCTGGGGCTCATTGTGGATGCAGTTGGTTAGGCAGTCCAACATTTGTTCTGGTGGTTGGTGCAAGGAGATTGCCGCGGTTGAGCAGAGCAACATAAGAGGTTAGTGTTCCAATACCACCCCCCTATTCTTTTGGTGAGTATATCTTAATACCTGCTATCTGGTGTTAGTGTTGCAGGAAAATAATATTACTATCCTGTTCTGTAATCCATTTGTCTAATATAGTTGGTGGATAGCTAAGCTGCTCATGCTCCTTGACCAAAACATGAATGGTGAGTGATAAAATTTGTGTTCCTCCATACATCAATTTAGACATTTTCCCTGCATTTTTCTTGCCTGTATGGGTTTTGTCCATGGCTTATTTATGCGCCTGAAATTCACCCATGTTTCTGTTGTGTTCATAAAAATTGTATCTTTAGTTGGTTATGAATGATGATGAGCGTCTGCCATGTGAATGATGTCTTACCTATTCATCTGAAGATATTGCCATGGATTAACTTAGAGATACCTTTCAATATTTCAGTAAATTTTAATGAAGAATAATCTCTGAATGCTTCTTGAACAAAATGCATATCAGAAATAATTCTACATGTTTGCAAAACAGATAACTTTGAGATGTCCTGTTTGTTTTGAAAATGTAGCCAAAGTTTGTTTGAATAGATCTAATTACATGGTTAACCTTATTGTTCAGCTCATATGCTGGACCGATTGGGATGAGGAAAATCTCAAGAAAGAAGCCATAGAAACTTGTTTGGTTCGAAAGATGGAAGCATACCAACCCCTTGATTTGCTCGGTCAATGAAAAGACTGCTACTGGGGGAATGAAACAGATTCACCTAACACATTTCTTTGGTTATGTTTTCGAAGCAAATCATTTCTTTACAGCAAATTATTTTACCTTCGATTGTACTCCAACCCACTTCTAAATCTCTCCATAGTGTATTACGTGAGGAAGCATATCTAAACCATGTATCCAACCATAACCCTATCATGTGCATTTTTTATATGCAGTTTAATTGAAGTTGCATAGGAGGAAGACTTGATTATACCTGGTGGTACGATGCTGAACCAGCTGGTGGTAATGTGGCTACCATTCTGGTATTTAGTTGCTATTCAGAAAGATACCTGTTAAATCCTTGCTTATTTAGTTGCTGTTCAGAAAAGCATAGGTTTATTTTTATTATACCTACTGAATCCTTACTGAGGTTTCTGTTTGATAGGTGAGAGCTAGGATCTCAGCTTTTGGAAATTGTAGAAACTCAAAACACAATTTGATTCCTTATTTAGTTTTTTCTGTAATATATATTTTTTCTGGTGAATGGACTAAATTAATTACTATTTTTGTTTTATTTTAAGTGTCCTCTGACAAGTATTATGTCATGCCTGCTTTCATTTGATGCAGATCCTCTAAAGTTGCTTGAAGTATACAAAATGGAACAACTTGTGAAGGCCATGCCTAATTCTGATTGTTTAAATCAGGCAACAGATTCAACAAATTCAGAGATACACTCCAAAGGTCTGGGTATTTATTTTTAGAAGTCTCCACCTTAATGCTCTACAGACCAAAACTAATTTTATCATTTGTTGTCATTTTTTTTTGTTATATCTACACGGAACCACGGTGCTCCATGTTCATTTGCTGAAAATGTAAACACCTACGATTGGGAAGGGCACGGCTGACAAAATGGGAACGTTGACAGTTCTGGAACAAGAACTATGCAGCACAACATATAGAGCCTTAGAGTAAAAACATCACTACTATTGTAAACAAGTACTACTATTTCTACCACCCCTGCTGCTACTTGCTATGTAAGATACTAATGGAACTGCCACCACTTGCATTGCATCTGCATGGAACCTAAAATATTCATGCTGCATATTTTGCTGGATACTTTGGCTCCTAACCTGATGCATCCTTGCACTGCAATAAACCTTAACAAAAATGCCATTCCAGCGCTAAATTCCATTGTGCACTGTGAATGCTCCTTGCCACACGTTCTTTCTTTATACTATACTAAAAACAGAAACAACAACGGAAAATTCTTCCAACTCCGTACTAACTTTCCAATTAACTTTCCAACTGCATCAGCCAGAAACAAAAACAGCGCTAATCAGGTACTCCTGCCATCACTGGTGCAGCGCGCATAGCGCGCTCGTTCGACGCTAGTACAATTAACACACATTATTTCTCCTGTGCCTGAAGTTATCTCTGGTGTCCAGCTAGCAATTAAACTGGTGAGCAGCTGATTGGACTGAATGGAAGTGTAAATGAAGCTTAGTAGTTTTATGTCTGATTTGAAACGGAAACAGTAATAATGTGTGTTATTTTTCACTATCATTTTAAATGGAAATGGAAAATGTCCGACATAGTTCTTCATGACTTATTTCGACATAACCAGTGATTTTTTAACCTTAGTAACCTGGACTTCCGGGTATCCAAATAGCCCTCGATAGTAGTTGATAATGCAATTTTGAAGGTCAGTTTCATACCCTAACAAACCCTTCTTGTTCTATTGGTTGAGAATCTGCATGTTAACTATATATGATGCTTCCCATTAGCAATCATCAGTAGCGTAGCAAGAAATTTTTCGTTAGGTAGTCCTACTGCACAACTCACAAGTTTGCTCATATCACATACCAAAAAATTTTCTAACACTGTAAATCCCATATGCATGTTGAATTGTTGATAAATCTACGTTGGAAACAGCGCATGCTAATTTTATCACTATGACTTTAGATGGAAACAGAACAACCTATGCCACAGCTCTCAAAATTTTAATTCAACATGACTATCAAATTTTGCATTGATAGAACTTAATTGTGAAAGCGTGCATTGCTCCGATTACTATTCTAATTCAAACGAAAGCAATGTTCTAGATGGCATCATAATTAGAGCTCGCTTGTCATGTAATTTGGATGCGCAACAGACAATTAGTTCTTGTATCACTGAAATTAAAATTGGAAACACAACACTAGATCCCAATACAGCAATGAACAATATTTGCAGAATAGATGTTTGATTGATGTGGCAGTCCTAATGCAGCAACTACTGAAAGATTGCATATATATCTAGAATTCCATCAAGAATTCAATCACTCTTACTAGTTCCTGAATCGAAATTTTTGGAGTAGCAAAAGAATATTAGAGCGAGTACAATAAGGTAACATAAGCAGGCTATATAAATTGTCGCATCATATTTGTACTTATGTGGAGGAGAGAGAAGAAACAATGTGAGAGAAATGGATGGATTAAATATTAATGATGCAATATATACCTACAACTAATTATTGTATGATTGAGCTATTAGGTTGACTATAGATGATGTTTCAATTTTTGAAGCTAGTAGATGACTATATTATTAAACTTGCTCTTACTGAGTTTTAGAGAGTATAAACATTAATTAAGCCGGCTGGTCAGGGTCTTGGGCTCCCCGTGCCAGTGGCTGATGGAACCTCGGCGCCTGCCTCATGATGACCAATCAGTGGCAGCATGGTGCCTTGGCGCGGCGGCGCCTCGACCCTTTGCTGCTCCGCAGATTGAGCAGCCGGGAGAGCAAATAATGGCAGCGGCTTGGCGCCTCGGTTGGTGACGGACGACGGGAGCTAGGGAGAGGCGGAAGCTGCGAGGCCGATGCGAGGGAGAAGTGAGCTGGAGAGGTCAGGAGAGGAGGAGAGGCGACGGCCAGAGCAAACTCCCCAAAGCTAGTGCATTTCCTCTGCCTTTCTCTGTTTATTGGGCTGGCTTATTGGACCTAAGTGAAGAGCTGGGCTTAATTTTTTGGGGTGAGGGTCGCTGGGCCAAATTCGGGGGTAGTTCTGAGCCCATCAGAACTACCCTGGCTACGCCCTTGGCAACCATAATCCTATACCTTTCGAAGAGATATTTCAGTATTTTTAAAGTTTTAGTCCGTTTATATCAATATAACTACTTCTGTTTGAATAGTTTAGCGGGTCATATTTTAAAGGGTTAAGGTCATTTTGTAGTTGTGTCTAGACTTCGAAATACGAAAGCCGACTTCCGCCCATCATTGTAGTGTATCAATTGGAATTGTGGACACTTATCTAGCATAGCAAAGTTAGTGCAAAATCTTGGACATATGGAACCAATTGTATACGGTTGAATACTTGAATTAGAACAATAGACCAGTCGTTGCTGCCACTAAAGGTGATGTTGTAGAGAACCACAATAAGGACGAACAAAATATCGACAGTAAAAGATAACGCATGGTGAAGACTATATAAATTCAGATGAGTAACTTACTTTATTAGCACTATATGAATTTGTGAGATGCATGTAATTTGTGAGTTATAAAATGCTCGTTTCAATACATAAATTTATGTAGTCTGTATGGACTAAGGTCAAAATGGTACACTGTCTAATCTTGTTAAATGAAATGCCAATTAGGCAATTACAATGTCATGTGGACAAATTCGTGAAGAGTGCCATGTATGCATATATGTGCAGTCAACTATAGAATAAAACATTGATTGTACAGCAGAAAATATTTTATATAAAATATAGTAATAATGTGAGGATATAGACTAGAGACGGAAAAAATAAAAATCAAGAAATTATTTGATATGACATGTGACATGTGCTTGTTAGCGGCCAACACTCAAATCTCAATAAACCAATATCCAGTACAAGCAATGGAGATTGAGATGGGATTGAACTGCAACTGTGCAAGTACTCTCAAGTTTAGCGGTGAAAATTAGAGAGTAGGGATACAAGCTACTTGCAAAAGTATCGAGGAAGAAAAAGAAGAAGATTGGCAAGTTCCAAGCCAGGTCACCACCGTTGTTGCCGGTTCAATTATTTGCCCATGTGAAGTATCTATTTCGTTTTACCTTAGGCTTGCGTGTGTTTTGGCTAGGTGGATGGTTGAATAGACCCTCACGCATTTGAGCAGACAGGCCCGGGGTGGGATCCTAGCATTGCTTCCCTCAGATGTGTACATTGTGTCATAATCACCGTCTACCACAGTAAGCTAAGCCATGATATGACATTTTGGCTTATTTCATACACACTATATAAGTAAAGTTTCTGTATTGAAATGAACGTTTTACAAATAATCTATGTGCTAGATTACACACCTCACAAGTCCATATAGTGATGTGTGTAATCTGTCGTACCCACTATGAGTTTTGAAGTTACCATAAGAGTTATTTATCACTGGTCCAATTTATATCTTTAAATAAACAAAGAGAACCATAGCGGCCGCTTGCAATTTATATCTTTAAATGAACAAAAAGAACCGTGCGCCTGCGGCCATGAGGGGTGAACTGTTAACGGTCCCTTTGAATCATGATGGCTTTTTATTTTTCTTTTTTACCGTGAATCCTGATGGCTATTTCCAGGCCGACGGATTGGACTGCAGAATTTTTCAACCAAAAAAATTCGAAGCAAAAGGGTAGACATTCCTCTATTTAATCAATCTGCTGCAATTGCCCAACTTTGGGTACTAAACATTCAATATTTTTTAAGAGAAGGCTCCACGAGCCGGGATTTTTACTGAAAGCTTGAACTTGGGTTCGGTACACAATGCTGCGGAAACTAAACATTCAATGACAAATAGATAATGGGACTAACATTATAACATATGACTTGGCTAAACCATCGAAAAAAACAATATAGGTAGGTTAGTGCATCCATAAAGCAAGGAAATAATGGGATTAATAGCGTTCTACAAAGTACAAGAAGTCAATAAAAATGTCATGGCTGCTACTGGGCCTTCATTTGCCTTCTCATGCAACCACAAACATGAAAACCGAAGAAAAATAAAAAGAGAAGGCAAGAACATACTCCTGTATACTCGGAAAACATCATACCCTTACAGCGATCGAGGAAAAGAAAACAATCCTAAGCGTTATCATTCTTTTGTTTTTAGGGTGTTAGGGCTGTACATGATGATCTAAAAGTAAAAAAACAATGCACATAGTCTTGTTGATTTCGTGCATGATGTCTCTATGTTAGCATCAATTCCCTCTCGTCAGTAACTTGCCTAGTTGCTCGTAAAGATCGTGCTGCTCCTCGAACGTGAGATTCCTCAGTATCTGCATTACATGTATGCATTAAGGGTAAGGTTACATTTAATTCACAATGATATAATGCAAGTTGAAAAGAGTCAAAAGTACCTGCTCCAGGATTGTCTCAACAGACAAGTCCTGTACCATCACAAACGATTGGTAATAGATATAAGCAAACACAGCCATAACCATCTGCAAGATGTCAATGATAATAGCTCAGTATATGGTTAGAACGTCAAAGGAGATAAATCCATTCAGCTGTGGCGAGCTGTAATGTAAGAATGAAGAACATGGTCTCAAGCTCAATAATATGGTATGTTTTAACTGTAACAAAGATAAAATGAACAGAAGCTTACAGTAGGTTGGAATCACTGGAGAGCCCAACTGAAGATAAAATAATGCCTAGTATTTTTTATGCAAGTAAAATTGCAGAACAAAGCAGTTAATGATGATTTGCTCAAACATGGAAAGCATTGCACAGAGCCCGAGAGCATATACTACGAGAGCACTAGCAGGTATACGGAGGTTTACTCATCTGAAAAACACCATTATAAACTGTCTTTAGAAAAAAAAAATGAACTTAAAAGTACTTACTTGACAATCCATCCTATCAGTAAATCCACCATGGCCAGGGATGCTATCACCAAAATCCTGAAAAGTATACACCAAATAAGATTTCGATGTTGAAATATTTTTTCCCAAAAGATAATAGATGTGTACCTTGATTTTGAAAGCTCTTTTAAAACCACTAGCGAAAAACCCTCCAAAAGGTGCTATTATTGAAGCAAACAAGCCAAGAGCTAAAGCATGCCACTGAATAGGCATAATTGCCACTTCTCGCCAAGGGTTCTGCAAAATAGAAAGGATGACAAAAAGGCCCTGGATGGCACAAGGACTAGAAGACATGGAATAAGAACTCTGGTTCACTTATAAGAAACATCAAAATGCTTTCTTACCCATCCTGGTAAATCATAACTTTCTGGTGTAAACATTGGGCCAGGATCACAATGAAGCCATCCAGTCGACAAATCCTGTAGATAACATGATTAACAAAGATTGAAGTAGATTCCAACCTTGCTTCGAAAAATATAAAATTGCATCTACATCACTGAGAGGCCAAGAACCAAGTAATAGAACTGAAATTTTGCACTTCTGTTCCATACCACAAAGTGAGCTAAAATTTTTGCAGAAATACCACTACTGTCACCAAGGCTAACGGCATTCATACTAGACATATTCCCCTTCCGCATAGACTAACTTCTTCCACTCCCCTGAGTCGTCAAGCCCACCACCACCACCCACATCTTGCCCAGTTCCTCCCATGCCCACTACAATGCCTCAGAATGTATTACATTTTACACTGCCCAACCGATCCCAACCTGATGCAGCACCTGATGTTGTTCTACGACAGCTAGCATGGTGTATAAAGTCGCTCACCATAAGCAGCAACAAGTGGCAGCGAGGGCTATCACAACAAGCAACAAGTGCCATGATAGCAATGACATCTCTTCATTGCTCACACCTTACTGGTCAGTTTCTGAGTTATTGGTTGTTCTATTGCATTGTTTTGCACAAGTTGTTACTCAGGATAAAGACAATCCAGAAGTTTCTCGGTCTTGAGCTGCGACACTTTTGTATTAGTTTTAGATGTATTAGTTTTCAGTTTTCAGTTTTTCAGTTTTTCAGTTTTAGTTTGGTATTAGTTTTCTGTTTTTCAGTGGCCTGCAGTTCTTGAGCTGCGACGATTTTGTTCGGTTAATCCTAGAGGACAGTTCCAATTGGATCTATGCTTGAAGGAAATGCATAACTGATTGGATGGCAGGGACAATGGAACTTACCATTTACCACCACAAAGAGGAAGTATAGGGAAGGGAGCTGGAGAATTTTGGTTACTCAGTTGTTCTTTTGGTCCGATTGGACTATAGATCGAGACGTAGGATATTTTAATCCTATCACATGGTCATGGTTACAGAAAAGAAAATCATTTCAAATGAAAATGCAACAGTAAGTGACAGTAGTGCTATTCATGAAAGATTTTGATCCTGCCTGTGCAAATTCTAACAGTATGTATGCAATTTTCTATTTGAGAAAAGGGCTAATCAATGACAAGGTAGGAGCTTTACCTTTCTGGGGCATGTTAACCACTGGAAATGACCCATGAAATTAGCAAGCTACAAAAGAAAACCAGCAATAAATTATAATCAATTGAACTGTTTTAGCACGTCGACCATATTAGATGTGAAATCAAAAAGGTACTATAAAAGATGCATTGTGAAGTTGTGCCAGAAAAATATTGTAGCCTCAGTAATTCATTACACTTCACACTTAGGTGACAAATAAAATTTATTACAGAGAGGGTGCACATATACCTTCTGCTTTCAAGTTTCAAGAACTCCTGCACAGCATGATGAATCATGGCAATGCATCTTTTTTGTTCCAAAACTGGTCATGATTTTGTAAACTAATTTAACAAGCAGTATATATCAATTATAATATAGTGTGTTGGAGCATCTATCAAACCATAACCAGTATGTTTAAGACTTTGTTTATTTTTTTAAGAAACAATTTGAACAGAACCGATTGTTATCAGATGGCAGAAAAGATACTCAGAATTCTATTCTGAACGAGATACTGAAAGAGTTAGTAACAATGAGAAACTGAGACCTTTACAATTGAAGGATATACGGGTAGACAAGTGGTACTAACCACAAATGCAGAAAGCATGGTAGTCACTGATGCACCTAGAAAGCCCTCCCAAGTTTTCTTTGGAGACAGCTTAATTAAGGGTGTTTTCCCAAAGAAGAAGCCGAAGAAATATGCAGCAACATCGTTGATAGCGATCAAGGAAGCTGGTAGGAGGAACCTAAAAAATGCACCATTTTATGTCAGTCTTACATTTGTCACTTAGATATGTCAAAGGCTGCATAAACAACAGTATTGTAGTCCTGAAAGAGTGGAAGCACATAATGATTTCATGGCATGTTATCAGAAAATATAATTATAAATGGAGTATCTGTACTTATTTTTACTTAAAATGTTAGTGGTGGTAGTGGTCGTTCTGCCACCCCATTCCTACCACTGACATTTGGGCCCCACAATCTATACTATTACACCACCACCACCGATCTGACAAATGGGTCCCATTAGTCAGCCCCTACCATCCAATGAGTCCTCTCCCGTTTCACTGCAGGTTCTCCCAAATTTCAAAATCACCTACTTGTTCAATAAGGAAAATCATAAAAGCACTACTTGGACTAAATGTGTGCTTACTCGACATAATAAGCTAGAAACTCTTTTATTTTCCGTTGCAATGCACGGGCTATTAGTCCCACATGGAGAATTTAGACAGGTTAGGGCTAGCACATAAATACAACGTTACGACCATAGCACCTCCAGATTAAAACCTTTTACACGAAACGAGACTGTAAATTCCTGCCTGTATAGAACAGCTTGGAATAGTACGTATTTTGTAAGCTATGGTCTCACAGCTACCATTCTTCTTGATATAAGTTACTTCGATGCTGCATTCAAATGAAATATGCTAAATTTTAAGCATGGGCGTTTCTTCAGTACTCCTGCGTCCCATAATATAAGTGATTGAAGGATCCAAATTTTGTCCCAAAATACAATCGGATTTTAGAGTATTGCATGTCTCATCAATCACCCCTCATTCAACTTTGTTCTCATCTTACCCCCAACAACCCTCCCACACCTCACATGCCCTCATTTAATGAGGAACACTATAGTCTTTGTCCTTCCTCTATAGGCTATTGAAAGAAACCTAGTATCCCTTATATTATGGGACAAAGGTAGTATTAAATTATTAGAGCATTGTAATATCACTTTGATCCTTCAGTCTTAAAGACTTAAACTAGTAGTATATTCGTATTCTGCTGCAAATCTCATGAAACTCATTACATGAAATACATTTGTGAGCAGAACCACTAATGACCACAAATTGAAAATAGAAAGGATATTCTAAGCCTACAGTACTAAGGCTGCAAATTGGCATTTTTATGAACATAAAGAGTAGAACATTCTGTCGGTTAGAGACTTTACCAAAATATCCCTTCATATATATTGGCCACAGTGAAAGATGACTGTGCAAATACCATCAGTAGGATCATGTGAGTCCATGCATATTGACTGAATTGATACTTGTATGCCTTTTTCTTTAGAGTGAGAATAAACCATACAAACCCTGTATGACAGAAGTAATAACCAAATTGATACATTGGCAGCACATAGTTAAAATTTTATCAATGGTGCAATGGACGCATCTATATATCAATAAGTTTATGCATTTCCAGTATACTAGTGAAATTACGATATGAAAAAAAAATTATGGCGCATTTTATGTACTCACAAGGCACAACCTCCTAAAACTCAGATTTAACAACTTTACTTCATCCCAAAACCAATCAGCTAACTGTAGAAAACTAAGGTTTACAGTAGGTTCAACCATATCTAATTGTCAATAATATAACATGGCCAAACAATGAACTGTTGTTATTACCTGCTATATAAAGAAAGTAGCAAATAAACATTTGGTACTTGATCAACCCACTCACAACCTTGTACAATAACTTGTCTGAAGTCACCGTGTTGACAAGCTGCCGACTAAGGAAACGGCCATACGCAAAAAGCATCGCAGTGAAGAAAAAATGCCTGCAATTGTCACGAAGAAAACAAGAATCTGTAATGGCATGCAAATATTCAAATGTTCATAGTCAGAATTAACCATGCCATTTTACCAGTTAAGTAGTCTGAACCCTGGAAGCTGCCTGTCCTCATTGGCCTTCCTGAGCAGATTGAAGAGCTCACTCGCCATAAAGATTTGGATAACGACAACCATAGCCCATATGTAGAGATGTCCCATGTATATCAAAAACACAAATCCTGCCATCATCCAGAGCGAAGAATACGTGCGAATAAGCATTGACTTGTACTTGTTCTGGTCATTTAGCAGCAAATTAGCGCCATTGGTTTTGTTCACATCAGAAGGAACCTGTAAAGAAAAAGATCATAGAATTGTCCACCACTCAGAAAATCAAGAAACATAAGGCCACCAAGAATGAGATACATATCTCAATAGGGGAAATACAAATAAAATAAAAACTCACATCGCTGGAGCGCTTCCGCTGCCTCACACGGGCACCATGGGTCGGGCTCGGAGTTCCCGGGGTGACATCACCACCAGAGCCATTGTCCCTTTCAGCGGCGGATCTAACATGGGGCATGGGGAAGGTTGAGCTGAAACCCCCAAATTTTTTTTTACAAACTGCTATTAGTACTAAGGTTCAGGCAAAGAGGACAAGGTGCGCGGGTGCAGAGAGAAATGAGAGAGGGGGTGTGCGTTGGTGTGCTCACCGGCGGGGAGAGGATGCGGCGGAAGCAGCAGGACGGCGGAAGCAGCAGGACGGCGGCGGCGGCGCTGCTCGCACGCCGGGATGGGGATCGGCGGCTGCTCGGCGCGGGCGGCGCGGCGGGCGAAGTGGCGAGGATGGAGACGGGGAGATCGACCGACCAAAAGGAGTCACAGTCAGAGGCCTATTATGCTGGGCTGATGCCTCATGGATATGCGTGAGTGGGCTTTCTCTAGGAACAATAGTGATTTTCATTTTCTTTTATGGATAATAGTAATTTTCGTATAAAATCATACGTTCGGAATAGCTAATTTGTGCTGGTCAGCATGATGTTAGCATGATATGTTAGGTATCAGATACCAGACCTAATAACTTCGATACCAAATATGATATTCCGTAAAAAAATGATTTAATACCTCTGACACTGATCACATCATATGTCAACTGAAAGACATCGAGATAAGTAGTAGAAGTTCTGGAATTCAATTCGGCCACATGCAACAACGTTAACTTCAAACAGCCGCCAAATGTGCATATGAGCTTCGTTTTGGGTCCATGAGTACTTATGGAAAACTTTCGGAGTCCTCTTTTCGACAGATCCAGTTTCATCTCCAAATTTCATCTTAGTCAGCCGCAATCATAGAAACAAATTGTTACGTCACCTATAATGGGCCTATGAAATTGTAACATCATCTGGGACCCCGGTCCAAGTGGGGTGTGCCCCAACCTGGTGGAGCACACCCCTGGGATCCTGGTCGTCCTCTCACGTTCTTAAATAGCTAGGTATCCCTTCAGAGTTTGTGGCGCTATGTTTAGATTAAAGTTTAGTCATTGCTACTTTTTCGGGTAAAGCCATGACATCATCGTTTTCTCCTTATAGAACCCCAACTTATTGTATATGTTCAATTCCTACATGCAATATCAAATTGCTTTTATCTCGTTCTTTCTTGTTTCTTCGAGTTGCTTGTAGTAATAAGGTTGATTTGCACCGATAAGATCAACGGTCCACGGAGAGGTGTATCAATTGCTAAGACGCAACACAACAACGTCTCGTACGGTTGTAGTCGGGTCATCAACGTTTCTCCCAAATTGTAGTTATTATCAACTCACTGAAAGATCGGGCCAATCAAAACTATGAGCGTATCGAGTGGAGTGCACAGCCTTATTAGGTACCAGACGTGATACCCCATAGGTACCATGCTGACGTCAGCATGATACCGTAGGTATCGATCCGGTGCCAGATATGATATCCCATAGATATCAGATATGGTACCTAGGTACCATATTGATATCATCATGATGCTAGCTATTTCGTTGGAACAGTACACCATTCTATAGTATTTCTGATCATAAAAATAGTCTCCACCTTAAAGAAATATTAAGCCAGAAAATGTTATGTTCTTTCGCAAAGAGATTCCATCCAATATATGGCCGATTGAGCAACATTGTTTTACTGGTATATGCACGAAATATTACATATCTTAAATCATCTTACCAAATTATTTAGGTTATTTGTGGTGGAACCTATTCATCCCAATTCAACTTCTAGATTTGATACGGGTGTTCATATTTAGGCTAATTATTTTTCTAGTTCTAATGACGTAACAAGCGACGAGGCACCTATAGACATGTGAGGGATAGATGCCATATCAATGCCTATGGGCATTTGCTATCAACAGTGAAGCGCATATGGGTATGTAAGTGCTAGACGACGTATCTATCGATAGTGAGGCAGCCTATGGGTGGTAGATGATGTAGAAGGCGTCTGTGGGCCTATTATGTGTTGACAAAGGTCTCAAGTTGTCAATACAATCTGTCAGTGTCTTAAATATGGGATACCCTATAGACATGTGGTCCACTGTATACTAAGTCCTCTATGGAAATAAACCTCATACATATAAAGTCTGGAGTAGATAAGAAGGTAGTCCCAAATAAAAAAAGAAATATAGAATCAGGGGCCCGAACTTGTATAAAAGAACTTGTCTCTCTTGCTCTTGCTCACACTGCAGCTTCGTTTGTACCCTTATATCAGTCGATTTTCTACGTGCTCAAAATACATGGTATATGTATGAATCTCGTGGTCGGGTATAATCCATCAACACAATTGGGTGAGGCTAAAATTTTCTTAAAATTCGTCATAGATCAATGACGGATTCCTTGTCCATCACATGGAATCCGTCATAAAAAGCTACATCTATTGTGATAGTGTATGACCTAGTCTTCCGAGGTGCTCATAGGAGTAGCGTACGCGTGTATATTGTTTCTATTACTTATGTTCACAGATAAATCCGTAAGCGCACGGATACCATTGTAGCATTTCACCTATTAGTATTCCCAAGGGTATCGTATTTATATTTCAGCAGGAAAGACAGTGGTGTAAAGATATAGTTTATATATCATTAATCAATCTATAATTAACTCATCATAGTCTAAACAGGGGTAAGGATAAATGATAATGGGGTAGTGTGACACACAGGAGATTTATGTCTATATTAATGTATAGTGGAAAAGGACATAAAAGAACTATGATACATATGTACTTCTACATTACTAATGTCTAGTATATACTTAACACATACATGCTTACAAGGCTAGGACTTAGTTCTAGACAGCCAGGTACTACCGAGAGACCACTCCCTGCTGGTCTGTCAGTGTGGTTATGACATATACGCACTCTTTCGTCATATCCGGATGTGAAGGAATACAAAGGACGGACAGGGTTGTCACCACCTGCTACCTACCTCACTTTCCATGGGGTATACCCGCATCCAATGACATTTATCTAACCTAAACACCATGCTCATACTAGTAAATAATATCACTAATTCTCCCAGGATTCCCACCGTATGGATGGACAAGTAAGAACTGTAGGATCGAAGAACGAGAACGAAGCCAACCAGAGGGGGGGTGAATGGTTGTAGTACCCAAAAACAAAAACTTTTAGCAGAATTAAAAGTTACCCTCAAATTCGATGTAGATCGGTCTGACCGAAGTAGATCGACTGGTCCAACCGCCCTGTCCTGAAGGTCTGACCTCCCTGACCTGAAAGTCTGACCGCCCTGTATAGCCGGTTTGACCGCCCTGTATTGCAGGTCTGACCGCCCTGTATCGCCGGTCTGACCGCCGCGTACCCGCCGGTCTGATCGCTACGATGCGCCGGTCTGACCGCCAGTGTCTTGCCGATTAGACCGCCGAAAACCTTGCAAACACAAATTGAAGATCTCTCAAAGTAGATGATAACTTTATTACTTCTCTTTGTGTTTACAAAGTGCAACAACAGCACTCCTCTTGAAAATCTCAACTAATTCGAAACCCTAACTAAACTTTCAACTCAAAGCTCTCAAAAACGATACCGGGAGATCACACCCTCCCTCTCTATTTATACATGAGGTAGGCAGCCTAAAGCCACGAACCAAACTCATACAAGAAGTCCTAATCCACCTAGAAAACCTTCCCGTACAAGAAACCAACTTTACATATTCCAATTTCTCCAAATTTGGACTCCTTCCAAATTCGACTCCGCATCCCATACGCACACAATATCTCCATCGTATGCCATATGGAATCATCACCAACCACGTGCATTAATCTTTAGCCGAAGTATCCCGCATGATCTCTAATCGTCCAGACGTCACCTTATCTCCAAGTTGACTCCCGATCCATCACCGGCAATACTCTCCCGAGACGTAAAGATTACCTACACATGAATCAAACAAAGAAACCATATCCGAGCACAAGCTATCCCAAACTTGACTCATTGTTAGCACACAACAGTATTACATACGCATAGTATCCATCTAGAAGTCATAAACATGAATTAATCACGGAAATCCAATAAAACAACCCGAAACCGAAACCGACACTGAGTCGGTCGGTCAGACCGCGGGCTGGCCGGTCTGACCGCACACATACCTCCGGTCTGACCGGCCATGCCTGCCCGGTCTGACCGGACCCACTGTTCACCGTCTGAAAATTCAATCATCTCAAAAACCACTTCGCCAATAATCTCTAAATATCAAAACCAATAACCTCATATGCCAATTGTTCATCACAACAAAACAATCAAACAGATTTTGATTTTACAAGAACTAGTGCAACCCATTAAGGTCATTGGACCGTTACCATAGCATAGATCGACTAGCCTAATCAAGTAAAGCAAATAGATGAAATACATCCGAATCATATAACTTATATCTATGAAAGCAGTATAAGAACTATGAACACAAGAATATAAGAAGATGTCGGTGATACGGGTCCGGGGTACCAAGACTAAAGGGATGGGCGGCCCCCTGCATCCACATGGCGCGCCCCTGAGGAGGGGTCGGGCCTGAGGGTAAGGTGGCGGCTGCCCTCCCCAGTCCCCTCGAGGGTCGGGCCGCTCCCACTCCCTCCTCGAGGGTCGGATCGCCCCGACCCCCTCTGCGCTTGCGCCGCGTGTGCGAGGTTAGGTGGGCGTCTCCAGCGCCCACCTAACCGCATTGATGGCGGCTCAGGCGAGCGCATCACGCCACATTTAATACGGCGTGTGGCGTGCGTAACCAGTCTACGAGCAGTCACGGTGATTGACCGGTCGTGACCGGTTAAATCACGGGTGAGATGGCAGCAGAGTACCTGCGCACTACCGCACGTCAGGTGGCGCGCAGCTCGCCTTGCCCTGTCCCATCAGAATGATGAGAGCTTTTTGTCTCTCGTCCCTCACGGCCGGAGTTGGTATGCCAACTACGGTTAGATGCTTTCCGTTTCCCGATGCGAACGGAACACAGAAGTCTTCGCCCATTTAATGGAGTTTGACGCGGGTGTCCCCCGTGTCAGCCACCTAAGCGGATGAGGATCATGCTGCAGCGACTGTGCGTGTGGCTTCCGAGTCAAGCAATAAGACAGCCATTAAATGTAAAAGAATGTTTTCCTTTTATCTTAGGCAGTCTTTTGGCCCATGTGGTAGCCCCTTGAGATATAAAAAGAGGCCCAGGCCTGAGGAGAAGGGGGGCAAGAAAAAATAGATAGGAGAGAAAGGGAGGGCAATCACCTGTATTCCCTGATATTCCAGTCACAGATCCACCACACACAGGAGTAGGGTGTTACGCTTCTTAGCAGCCCGAACCTGTATAAACGCTTACATCTCTCTCTCTCGATCAGTGGAGAAGGAATTTCACCCTGCGCCCCCGGCTGAACTCACTAAGGGGGGCCCTCTCTATCCCCCGTTGAGGAGCTAACACTCCGTCAGAAGATAATTCTATTAATTCAACTATAGTCTTATAAGAAGAGTAAAGTACTAAAGACATACCGAAATATCCGAGAAGACTATAGGACTGAAGATACTCTAAGTCTATTTTCACTAATACTATAAAAAATATAATGTAGATAGAGAGAATTGCTCCTTGAGGTATGTGTTGAAGGTGAGAAGCTTTACTCCTTTTATAACTACTTATGACGGTTGGGAAGGTCAGTAACTCCCACAACCGTTTTTGGGGGGCAACCCGGAGTCTCCACGTGGATGGTGGAGATGAGAGGAGGCAATGACGGTTTGGCCGAACTAAACCCTCGGTGTTGCTTGTCTTCACCGCCTTTCACCAAGGGATGACAGGTGGGCCCCTATGACGGTTCCCGGTGGTTTAACCTCACTTTATGTAGGTTTGAGCTGACTTGTTGGTCTCTCAATCCATGTGCTTGCACATGATTCATCGTGGGTGTGTTTCTTTGCATGCCAGCTCATTTCTCCTTCATTTTGGTGTATAATCTCTGTATACATGTTAATTCTCCAAGTAGAGTGGAACTACATTATTTATTATTGATATACGTGTAAGAAATGATAGTTCTTCCTTTATTTATTATGATAATTGGTGGTCGAAATTGGTATATAACGACCGTCAACAACACCCCCAAGCTAAACCTTTACTCGTCCTGAGTAAAGATAAAACTTAGGTTGATGATCGGGAGTTGTTACCATGTTTTTATTTCATAAGAGTACTATGTTTACAGCACATCCTTCTACCTAGAATTTCAATAAGTTGGCAATAGTACTTTTACCTTTATTACCTTATTCCTATGGGGTTTTTAGCTTCTCCTCGCCTTGGGTGGTTGAGAGACAGAACGGATCGTAGAGCACTAATCACTTATTCTTTGTTCAGCTTTTCTTGCGGAGGTTTTCACGAATTTTTGAAAATAAAACCAAAGTTCCTCAAATGATACTCTCGATTGCTCAATATGTATAATTCCTCACCAAGACATAGTGTTGTCTCTTTTATCATCCTACCTCTAAAATGTTTATCGGTGGAGCTTATGATGGGGATAAAACATGTGCTAATACTTGTATCAAATATTTTGCGAAATCAAAAAGAGGATCCAGGGAGAAAGAAAATCATACAATCTAATCAAGATGTATAAAGTGTGTGGCTAAATGGTGGAAGGTGGCGTATGATACTCTTATATCATTGACTCTCTTTTATTTCTAACTTGAGATATGTCTATTTTCCTTCTAACTATTTTTCTCATGATTGCTCAAGCACAGTAACGAGCAAACACTTCTTTTCTCCTTTTTCTCATATTTTTTCTTCTCATAATGATTGAAAATATTTTCTACCTTCTTTTTTTTCAGCCATCTCTTATTACAAACTACTAAGAAAGACATTTTGAATGACATGATGGAGTATTTATTTGGTGGATGAAAATACTGCTAACCCCCGATGTAGAGTTAAAACAACTATGATGGGTATATGGCATATTTTTGCTAACCTTCAGTGTAGAGGTCAAGCATATATGGTGAGTGCATATGTGTAATATCTTGATGAGGAAAGCAGGAAAAGAATTTCACAAGGGTTACAACAATTTGATAAAGCTCAATGCAATAACAAGTAGCATATGTGTAAAGGCTATTCAATATGATTATCATATGGCTCTGGTGGGAATTTACCATCATTGGGGAACTTATAATTTTTTTATTATTTTGAAAAACAAATGCTCCAAAATTCAAGTATCACTTGGAGAAAGATCATAGCAACTCTATTTCACCATCTCATATCAAACAACAACCAAGACTTAGATCATTCATATGCAACCCACAAGTTTCAAGTTCAAGGCAAAGATTCTTGACAAACAAACTCAAAAACTAAGGTGAAGACTAAACTGTAAACTAAGCACTAGAGAGAAATAATAACAAAGCAACTATTCATCATTTCAACAAGGAAAACTAAAACATTCTTACCGCGTATATGGAGAGCAAATATTTTTGGTATTTTTATGTTTTTCAAATTTTTATCATTTTCTTTTTATGATGCAATGCAATGGAATGAAAGATACAAGTTACCTTAGTGGGGAAGGCACACCCCCAAGCTAGCTTCTTGCTCACGGTGCGTGATGGGAATTGAATCTTTGCGACTAGAAGTAGGCCAACATATCGGCCTAACTTTGTTGCATGGTGGCATTGATGTTCGCCAGTTGGTTGTTGTCGTACTACTGCCATGTGTAGGTCTCCTGGACATGATGGTTTAGCGTGATCTACATCTCATTGGTCCGAAGATCAAGCTCTCCCAGTTGTTGGGTGACGTCAACAAATCCTTAGCCAAAGTCATGATAACTTTGAGCCCAGGAGTGATGTGCACTTGAATACAGGGGCATCCCACTGGAGTTGGAGGAGTGGTCTGCACTGGGAATATCGCCCCAGCGTCTACTGGTGGGATGCTCCCAGCGACCACTACTCGTACTTAGCCACACCGAGCATCCTGCTTCCTATGTTGACAATGGTTGGTCCCAGCAGGGTGTATACCCATGTTGGCTCCAATCTGCCTGCTGCGTGAATGAGTATTGTGGCTGCTCTACAACGGCATTCCTAGACATGCTTCGAGTTGACCTGTTTTGGCGAGCAGGTTTGGGTCGTATGCTCGCCTGTGAATGAACACCCGATCCTTAAGGATGGCATAGGCTTATCTCTCTTAATCACTTTGCTGGTCAAGCTCTATGTCAGGACAAAAGTTTGCCTCGCCATGATCCTCTTCCATGGGCGCTTGACCATGGGAATCCGCTTGCCCTTCACTCGACACGTACTCAATGGATGGGCACGCGCTCGAGATGTGGGAATGGTGTCATGAGCTCGAACTGGTTGTCGCTTCATCACGCTGAGGAAGCGTTTTGCGCTTTTCTTCATCCTGCACACACGAACAAAGAACACAAGAACACTCGAGAACGGGTTATGTTAGCAAAAGCAAGTTAGCCGTCCAAGGGCGTTCTTGTGGAACTTGGTTGCCACCACAAAACCATCCTTATGGGTTGTGACACTCCACAACATCGTTCTTGTGGACGAGAACGTATCACAACAATTGTTCTTGCGGGGTAGAGGCACCACCATAACACGTTGTTATAGTTCAACACTTAAGGTGAACTTAAAATGCAAGAGAAAGAAAGAAGCAAATATTTTTGTTAAAACTTGAGACAAGAACTTGAGAGAAACCATAGGAGGAAGAGAGAATCCAAGGGGAAACACTTGCAACTTGGTTTGGGGCATTGAGAGCAATAACCATGGGGTGGCTTTTATAGGGGAAGAACCACCCCTAGTTCGGTCGAACCAAGGGGTTGGCCGACCCCCTTAGGCCCCCCATGTTGCTCTCTTTTCAAGGCAAGAATAAAGACACTCTCCACTAAATAAAAGTGATTGATTGGTTTCAAGAAAGATGTCAATTCAAACCTTTTTAAATCCCCAAGTGGTCCCATTTTAATTTTCAAAAAGATAAGATTAGGGGACCACCTCACATGGCTTGAAAGTTTGAAATTGGTGGGTCTTCATTTCAAGATAGATCAGCCCACTAATCATGTCAAATCTCAAATTTGGTTTTTGTCAAAAAGATTTTGAAAATGCAAAGGGTTGAAAATTCAAACATGATTGGGAAAAGCTAATATGCAACTGCAAGTTGGAAAACCAAATATGCAATTGGAAAAATTAAATATGGGATAACTACCGATTTTACCTTTCGGTGGAGGACTCATTATTTTAAGTCCAACAAGCGGGACTTCTCCGTTGAATTTAGTTCGTCATGACATCCGACTCAAGAGATGATGAGACAGATGACTGCGGTTTCTTGACTCGCCACACTTTTCTGGTCTTCTTTGATTTTGCTAGTGTGGACGATTTCGCGGACTTTGGGGGCTGTGGCTTTGACTGCAACCCTTTCCTCGTTGACATTTTGACATTTCGGTATTGGAAAGAGAGTTCCCTCTTCAACACCGTCTCTATGAATGGCACGAGGCTGTCGTTCTTTGGAGGTTTCACTTCAACCTCACGGATGTTCTGTTTGTTCGGCCCATACTTGATCTTGATCATGAAGCATTGCCTTTTCCTGGGTTGGAAGTTGAACTCCTTCTTGCCATTTATGTGGAGTCGGATTTATCTGACTCCCACATCAATGCATGGATCCGTGGTACATAGGAACAGATGCCCAAGGATAAGTGTTGTATCGTCGTCGATGTCCATATCCAGCACCACGAAATTGATGGGGATGAAGCAACCTCGGATTCTCATCGGAATATCTTTAGCAATCCCCGCCAGGTAGTGAACAGTGGAATCGGCCAACTTCAACATCATGGGTGTAGGTGATAGAGTAGTGTAGTTCAGTTGATCAAAGACTACCTTGGGAATTACACTGACGCTCACTCCAAGGTCGCACAGGGCATGGTCGAAGTGTTGTGTCCCAATCATGTAGTCGATAGTGGGACACCCTGGATCTTTTTTCTTCTCAGGAAGCCGGTTGAGTATAGCAGTGCTACATTCTTTCGTCAACTTGACTATCTCCATGGTGGGCAATGGTCGTTTGTTGCTAATGATGTCCTTAAGGTAGCGAGTGTAGGTGGACACCTGCATCGCATCCAGTAATAGAATGTTGATATAAATTTTCTGCATTACCTTCATGAACTGGTTGAATTGTTCATCCACGGTCAACTTCTTGTTGCGATGGGGGAATGAGAGGATGTTTGTTTCACAGAACTCCTGCGGAGCTGTCCTCTCATCCTCGTCCTCCTGCATTCGCCTCCTATCGTGATCACCGCATTGACATTTTCCAGGGAACACTTTAGTTGCCTCGAGATCTTTCCTGTCTCGGCAGAGGGAACGGTAGCAGCCAGCTGAGCTAATTGAGTCTCCAACTTCTTGTTAAAGCTTAGTTGGTTCTTGCTAGACAAGGAAAGTCCCTCCATCTTCGCATGGATGCTTTCCAAGGTTTTGTCATTGCCCGCCAGCTTCTTGGACATCGTCTTATTGATTTTGTCTTGACCGAAGACAAGATTTTTAAGGAGGGTTGGTTAGGATTGAAGTTACCATTGTTGCCTCCTTGATAGTACGGGTGTGGTTGATTCCACCCTTGGCCTCCTTGTGGGCGATACCCATTGTTGTTGTTGTTCATGAAGAATAATTCCTCATGGGTTTCGGGGCAGTCATTCCTCGAATGTCCGATATTGCCACAAGTCTCACACGTCATTGGGATGTCTAAGGCTTGGGCAGTACCGTACATTTCCACCTTGTCTCTAGCGTGTTTGTCCAAGCGCTTCAAGAAGAGGTCCATCTTAGCGGCGAGCATATCCATTTCCTTAACGGTATGCATGCCCCGCTGACGAGGTTGGAGTCGTTCTTCACTCCAGCCTTGGTTGGAGACCATCTTCTCAATCAACACTGATGCGCGAGCAATAGTGAGGGAGAAGAATACTCCTCTAGCAGCAGCATCAACATGGTTGCGGGACGACTGCGTCAGCCCGTCGTAGAAATTCTGGATGATAAGTCAGTTGTCCATCCCTTGGTGAGGACAAGCCAGGATGTATTCCCGGAGTCTTTCCCATGCCTCTGGAATTGACTCATTGGTTGCCTGTTGGAAACTTGAAATTTTCCCACAGAGGGCATTGGTTTTGCCAATCGGAAAGAACTTTGCTAGGAACATAGTAGAACACCTCTCCCTACTGTCTATGGCACCTCTCTTGGAATAGAACCATTGCTTCACTCTCCTGAGTAGAGAGAACGGGAACAGGTGGAGCCTGATGGCATCTTGGGTCTCTCCTTTGATGACAATGGTGTCACAGAGCTTATGAAATTATTGGAGATGGACATTAGCGTTCTTATTGGCCTTCCCATAGAACGGGGTAGCCCGCACCATGGTGATCAGACCCGTCTTGATCTTAAAGTTGGCATCCCCAGTGTTGATGGTAGGCCCAACGGCACATTGGAAGCAGAGGAAGCTGACTAATCACGGAGGGTCTTTTGAGCCATTGGCTTGAAAGTTGATGGTGCAAAAATGACTGGTTTGGGTGCTGAGCACTGATTTGCGGAGGAACGACGCGAGGTCGGATTCTTCTCGCAAGTTTCTCTAGATTGCCAATGAAGTTTGTCAGCAAATTGAAACTGGTCATACACTACATGTTTTCATGTAAAGAGAAAACAAATCAAGGTTAACCAGTTTGAACCAAGATTTGATTAATCATAGTATGATTGTAGATGTATATAACTTTATCATTAACTAGTGCCTTCCTTTGCAACGGCATTAGAAATGCTTGTTGGTATTTCTTACGTTCATAGATAAATTCACAAGTGCACAAATACTGCTGTAGCATTTCACCTATGAGTATTCTCAAGGGTATCATATTTATATTTTTGTAGGAAAGGCAACGGTGTAAAGATATAGTTTATATATCATTAATCAATCTATAATTAACTCACCATAGTCTAAATAGGGGTTAGGATAAATGATAATGAGGTAGTGTGACACACAAGAGATTCATCTCTATATGAATGCATAGTGAAAAATGACATAAGAGAACTACGATACATATGCACTTTTGTATTACTAATGTCTAATATATACTTAACACATACAAGCTTACAAGGCTAGGACTTAGTTCTAGGTACCCAGGTACAACCAAGAGACCACTACCTGCTGGTTTGCCAGCATGATTATGGCATTTATGCACTCTTACGTCATACTCAGACATAGAGGAATATAAAGGACGTACATGGCTAACACGACCTGCCGCCAACCTCACTTTTCGTGGGGCATACCCGCATCCAACGACATTTATCTAACCTAGGCTCCATGCTCATGCTATATAATAAATAATATCACTAATTTCCTTGGGACTCCCACTCTACGGATGGACAAGTAAAAACTAGTGCAACCTATTAAGGTCATTGGACCGTTACCGTAGCATAGATCTACTAGCCTAATCAAGTGAAGCATATAGATAAAATATATCCTAATCATAGAACTTATATATACTAAAGCAGTATAAGAACTATGAACACAAGAATATAAAGAAGATAATTCTATTAATGCAAATATAGTCTTACATGAAAAGAGTAAAGTATTAAAGATCTACCAGAATCTCCGAGAAGACTATAGGATCGAAGATACTCTAAGCCTATTTCCACTAATACTATAAAGAATAAAATGTAGATAAAAAGAATTGCTTCTTGAGGTGTGTGTTGAAAGTGAGAAGTTCTACTCCTTTTATAGCTGCTTATGATGGTTGTGGAGGTCGGTAACTCCCACAACCGTCATTGGGAAGCAACCAGGAGTTGCCACGTGGATGGTAGAGATGAGAGGAGGCAATGACGGTTCGGCCGAACAAAACCCTAGCACTACCTCTCTCCACCGCCTTTAACCAGGGGATGACAGGTGGGCCCCTATGACGGTTCCCGATGGTTTGGCCCCCTTTATGTCAGTTTGTGCTGACTTGTGGGTCCCTCAATCCATGTGCTCAATGTGATTCGTCGAAGATGTGTTTCTTTATATACCAGCTCATTTCTTCTTCACTTTGATGTATAATCTCTGCATACATGTTAATTCTCTAAGTAGAATAGAACTACATTATTTCTTATTGATTTATGTGTAAGGAATGCTAGTACTTCATTTATTTATTATGGTAGTTGGTAGTCGAAATTGGTACTTAACGACCGTTAACATGTATATAAGCGCATGGGTTCGTACTATGTTTCGCAACAAAAAGAAAGAGTGAACTTAAAAAACCCACGTTTAAATGGTTGGAGTTGTAGAGAATATCCGGTATTTTAACTTGTGGCACATACCACATTTTTATAGTATAAGGTTGTGTTCGTTTCAAGGTGTTGGGAACTAATCCTTTCACACGCAAAACGAAATGACTCATTAGTGCATGACTGATTAAATATTAGCTATTTTTTTAAAAATAGATTAGTATGATTTTTTAAAGCAACTTTCCTATATAATTTTTTTTTCAAAAAACGAGTTTGGAAAGCGTGCATGTGGAAAACGAGAGAGGAGCTAGGAACTTCAACGTAAGAACTCAGCTTAAGTATTTTATAAAACCTTGCGCTTATTCGATTCTCAATTAATTTTAGCATATATGAAATAATATTATTTGAAGTAATGAAGAGTTAACTAACAACCTTACTCAATGAATCGTTAGTTAAAAAATTCAGTATACACTATATTTTAATTTTTAAATTTTAAGTAAATACATGCTCAACTACCATACTATTTAGGTCACGTGCCTAACTTTAACTATAAAATACGACGTTTGCTGAAATTTCTTTAAAAAATTGACATTTTTCTCAACCAAACCATTCAGCTGGGATTTTAACAACAATAATCCTGTGAAAAAACCAATTGACATTTTGCTCAACCAAACCATTCAACTGGGATTTTAACAACAATAGACATGTGAAAAAAACCAAAATGTGGGTTTCATTGTCTCGATCAGGGCTGGTGTGGCCTGGTATGGCTGGGCTGGCCTGTCCAGCCGTCAGTGGTAGCCCGGGGAAAATGTATATCTAAGGTCCTTCGTCTTGTCACCCAATTACATAATTATCCCTCAACCGAAAAATAAGATATATGACATCCCTCAACTTACAAAACCAGGTCACTCTAAGTCCTTAAGGCAAAGTTGACTCTGGTTGACCCCGATTTTATCCGACGTGACTACTGAGTAAGTGTGGATCCCATGTGGGTCCCACATGTCAATGAAATCACAACTTCTTCCCCTTTCCCCCTCTCCTCTCTCCCCTCTCTTCCCTCATCTCTTTCCAGTGCCGACATGAGAAGGCGGCACGGGCGGCAGCCGGCGGACGGCAGGGAGAAGGCGGCGGAGAGGACATAGGCGGCAGCGGTACCAATCGGCTAGCGAGCTCGAGCTCGCCTGCTTGTCAGTGGAAAGGCTACAACAGCGGGTGGGCGGTGGAAAGGCGACAACGACGCTCGTCAGTGAAAAGGCGGCAACGACGAGCTCGGGGTGAAGCTGGTCGTCGTCAAGGATCTCATCCCGTCAAGCGGGACGCATCGGCTGCTTCTGGTGCGATCCATGGCGGACGTGAATGGAATCGGTGGTTGGGAGCAATAGGCCAGAACGATTGGGCATGGTGGCGAAGCTAATCGTAGCCTTAGGGCCTCGCCGGCCGCCTCCCCATGTCCCTACATCCCGCCTCGACCTTGTCGACCAAGTTGTCCTCCTGCCTCCCCGTGTCCTCGCACCCCGTGTCAGCCTCCCCGCGTCCCCGCGCCCCGTGTCAACCTCGCCAGCCGCGACGCTGCTACCCTGTCCGTCTTCACCAGCGAGGGCCATCGTCGGCCACCGAGCGCCTCTCCCACCGGCCGCCACCCTTCTTCGGTTCTCCCTGCCCGTCGCCACCAGTCCTTGAGGCTTGGATTGAGATGGGAAGAGAGGGGATAGAGGTGTAAGAGGATTGAGGCGCTGACATGTGGGCCCATGTGGGTCTCAAGCTGACTCAGAAAAAACCAAGGTCAATATCGCTTAAGGACCCAGAGTAACTCGGTTTTGTAAGTTGAGGGATGCCATATATTTGGTTTTTTAGTTGAGGAACAATTTTGTAATTCGGTGACAAAATGAGTGACCTCAGATGTACTTTTTCCTTTAGCCTGGGAGGGAGGGAGGGGAGGCGTCATGGGCGGTGCTGTATTGGGCTGCTGGTGGGGAGGAGGATGGGCCGAGGCCGACCTGGTTCGGCAGCTTGGTTTCGGAGAAGGGGAAAGGCAGCCTGGCCTGGTCTTGTTGGGTGAGCAGTGGGAGGCGGCTCAGGTCGCCCTTGTCCGAGAAGGGGAAGGAGGAGGATAGAGAGATGGCTGTGTTGCGCTGGGTCGGGAGGGGAAAGAAAGGAGGGAGAAATTGAAACCAGAATTTGCCAAAATAGGTTTTCGATTTTAGGACTCATAGTTGAGGGTTTAGGATTTGAATTTCAAGAGTTGTATTAATTTGAATGTTGGTATTGGCATAAAATACAATAAAGTCCAAGGAGACCCAGCATGATGCAATTCCGGAAAAGTTTTTGTTGGTTCCAAATTTCAGTTTCCAGATTTTAAATTCGGAATTTTCAGGAGCCGGCTTGGAGAAGGGGCAGCCTGGACCAATTGGTCTTCCTGGGCTTTGCATGGAGTAAGGTCAGCTTGGGCTGACAACCTTGCTTTTGAAAATAGTTTTGCAAGTTGATTTTATTATTTGAAAAAGGCTTTGATTTCCCAATAATTTCTGGATATTTGAATTTTTTAGACGTGCATTTGATTTAGGTTGGAACTGGCTAAATAAGAAAAACTATGAGATCCAGCGTAAAAAGGTTTTTGCTCCATGCCCATTCACAGCGTACGAAGAAGGTTAACCTGAAGTATAAGAGCAATTTTAATAGTATAGCCAACTGCTAACTCTATAAATTGATATATCGTATACATTTACTCTAAGAGCCTACCTACATAATAATTTTATATCAATATATATTGCACCATTAATACCTGACTAATTTCTCATACACATAATATCTTGGAGCCCATATTACAGCTGGCTACAAATTTGTAGCCCGCTTTTCTTCTCTCTTCTCTTCTTTCTTCTTCACATGTGCATGTGCTTGTAGCTAAGCTATATCATGCTATTGTACTTTGCTCTAAAGTTGGCATCTGAGCCAACTGATGTGTGGGTGTGGCTATAAATACAGAGGCTAGGCGTCGTACAGATATGAACCATCTCTGAATCTACTGAAACCTATACCGTCTTCCTCTACTCTGCTTTCTCTGAACCTCAATTTCTATATCCTCTTCCTCCATTCTCTTTCATGTCGAGAAAGTCGGTAACAGGCACGCCGGGGATGATTGTCGTGGTCGGGGGGCTCTGTCTCACATAGAACGCCACCTCGACCTTTGAATCTTCGACCACAATATTGTAAGCAATCAGCCCGACTCCCCAACCTAGTTGTTCTCTTCGACATCTGTTAGACTGTTCGGAACATTATTTAGAGTTTGTTCAGAATGCTAGTTCAGAGTTAAGAGCATGATAATTGTTGTACAGTACATGGAACCCATGACATCAAGCCTTCCGACGATGGTCGTCGAGGGAAACATGAGATCGAGGAGCAGATTTGCAACAAGACATTTCTCTGTGTATTTTCTGTAGAAATTTTTTGGTAGGCAAAATGCTGAACATAAGTGAACATGGATGTAATTTTCATCTGAAAGAGAAGTAAAAGCTTTTGTTTGATGTTGGTTCAGTGTCTGTTCCCAAAGCAGACTAGAGGTGGAACAAAGTCTGCCCCACTGGAGTTTTAACTTGCCTTAGATTTGGTAAAAACTCCAAATATTTTCTCAAACGGGTGAAACGACAACACCATGGCCTTAATTTGCCTAATGAGCCAGTTCAAACGAGGAATTTATATTACTGATGAAGTAGTTCTTGCATTTTTCATCTTCTTGTTCTATGTCAGATTTTCCCCTCGACGGCTCGCGCCCTGCCCACGGCCAGCTGCTGCTGCGAGGCGAGGGCGTTGCTCCTATGCCGGACAACAGCCGAATGACGACGACGACAACTGCTTCGATGCGGTCGGCCGAACCACTACACACAACGAACAACACTGTAGTATACAAACGGTCCACGGGCAGTGGCGAAGGCATATATTGTCTTCTGGGTGCAGATGCACCACCCCGTTTTTTGTTTTCACTTTATAGTAATCAAATTTTGGCCCTATATGCACCACCCAAAGTCCAATAAGGTGCACCACCCCACAGCCCAGCAACCAGCCCAGCTAACGTGAATGAAGGAAGTCAGAAAATAAAGTCATTGTCTGTAACTTCAAGTTTCGTCGCTTCGTTTTCCGTCGCCGCCACCGCCAGAATTCACGTTCGCGACTGGAGTCCAGGCCGTTTCCTCTCCCGTCCCTCATCTCTCCCTCACAGTCACGGCCACGCATCTAGCAGGAGCCACGAGCCGGGCAGCCGCCAGCCGGCGATCTCTCATCATCTCCGTGAATCCCCTTCACGGCTGCAAGAATAATTTTAAGGTAAGATTAAATGGTGTTTCATATTTTCTTTTTTTATCATCGTTATGATCTTTAGATCAGAACTGCAATAGTGCAGTACATATTTACGCTCCTTTTATATGTGTTAATGTCAGGCTAATTGATGGAACGATTTTACAAAAGGAAAGCACCAGAACCTAGTAGTGCCAATAATCTCCGGAATTCTCCTTTGGATGAAATTAATTGGGAGGAAGAGATTAAATATGATCCAGGAAAAAGGAAACAAATTAGTGATTATCCTCCTAATCTCAGAGAGAGAGTGAGAAGGAAGTACTTGGAGAATAAGCCTTGCCAGCCTCGTACATTTGATTTTTCTGTGACATATATCGGAGGAACACCAAGAAGGTTTATTCCGGAATGGTTTGATGAGTTTGATTGGCTTGAATACAGTGAATCCAAAGATAGAGCATATTGTTTTTGTTGTTTCTTATTTAGAGATAAGAAGGATGCCGGTTATGAGGCATTTGTTAAAAATGGTTGGAACACCTTTCACAAAAAAGATAGGCTAAGAATTCATGTAGGAGATGTTGGTGGTGCACACTATGTTGCAATGAAGAAGTGTGATGATCTGTTACAAAGAAATCAGCATATTGATGTTGCTTTTCATAGTGTGAGCGAATCTAGTAAGAAAAATTATCTTACTCAGTTGAATGGGTCTATTGATGTTGCCAGAATATTATTGAATCAAGGATTGCCTTTTCGGGGCCATGATGAGTCAAAGGAGTCCTTAAATAAAGGGAGCTTCAGAGAATTTCGTAATTTTGCAGCGGAGCAAAATCCAGCCTTAAAAAAGGCAATAGGAACAAATAGATCAGATAATAGTCTTTTGGTTGCTCCAGAAATACAAAGGGATCTTGCGCATTGTTTTGCAAAGGAAGTGCTACAGGCTATTCTTGAAGAAATTGGAGACGGCGTTTTTTGCTTACTAGTTGAGGAGTCCAGAGATGTTTCTTGGAAAGAACAAATGGCAGTTGTCTTGAGATATGTAGATAAATGTGGAATTATCAAAGAGAGGTTTGTTGGTCTTGTTCATGTGACTAAAACATCATCTGCCCATCTCAAGTCTGCTATTGATGAACTATTCGCTAATCTTAAGTTAAGCTTAAAGCAAGTCCGAGGCCAAGGATATGATGGTGCTAGCAACATGAGAGGTGAGTTCAATGGCTTGCAATCTTTGATAATGAGAGAAAGTAGTTCAGCTTATTATGTGCATTGTTTTGCTCATCAACTCCAGTTAGTACTTGTAGCTATTGTTAGGAAGCATAAAGGGATTAGCGATTTTTTTAATAAGATTTCCATGTTACTAAATGTGGTGGGTGGATCATCCAAGAGAAGGGACATGATTAGAGAAATTAATCTTAAAGAAATGAGCAAGGCACTAGGATGTGGGCAACTTGAAACATGGATAGGGTTGAATCAAGAGCAAAGTCTTCAAAGACCTAGGGATACTCGTTGGAGTTCCCATTATAAGTCTCTCAAAAGTTTGGTTGGCATGTTTTCTACAATAGTCAAGGTGCTAGAAATTGTGGAAAAGGATACAAAAGACTGGAAAATTAGAGAACAAGCGTCAAATCTTCTAGAGTACTTTCAGACTTTTAACTTTGTCTTCTATTTGCATCTCATGTTGACTATATTGGGAACCACAAACATCTTGTCATTGGCATTGCAATAGAAGGACCAGGACATAGTGAATGCTATTAAATGTGTGCGAGCAACTAGAACCCAACTAGATGAGATTAGGAGAGAAAAATGGGAAAACTTATTAGCTGAGGTGTATGAATTTTGTGACAAGAATGATATTTCCAAATTGGAAATGGAAGACGAATATATTGATCCCAAGAAGCGGAGGCATAGATCTGGAATTACAAACAATCATTACTATCAAGTTGATTGTTTCAATGATGTTATTGACTGGCTACTTCAAGAGCTTGACAACCGCTTCAATGAAACAAGCTCTCAGTTGCTTATTTGCTCGGCTTCATCAAGAGACTCATTTCATGATTTTAATTTGGAGAATTTGATGACCCTTGCAAAGCTTTATCCACATGATTTTGATTCTGATGAATTGAGGGACCTTAGCCACCATCTTGGAGTCTACATATCAGATGTGAAAGATGATGAGAGGTTCTCTAACCTACAAACTGTTGCCGAGCTTTCTCAAAAAATGGTGGAGACTAAAAAACATGAACGATATCCATTAGTTTATCGACTCATGAAGCTTGTACTGGTGTTGCCGGTTGCTACTGCTACAGTTGAGAGGATTTTCTCTAGCATGAAGATTGTGAAGACGGATTTGCGCAATCGCATTGGTGATGAATTTATGAATAATTGCCTTATTTGCTATGTGGAGAAAGAAGAGATGATGAAAGTCACTAATAATACTGTGGTTCGTCGCTTCATGAAAATACGAGGGCGTAGATTTCAAGATGATGAATAAAGGTAATTGATTATATTTATTTTCATTTGTTTCTTATTTGGTAGATAAAATGAAATTTGAATCAAAGTCATTCGTTTTCTCTTTTTAGGCCGTCAAAGTGTGGAATATGTTCAGGACTTCAAGTTAAATGATGTATTTTGCCTCAGTTGACGTTTTCAACCATCCTAATGCTACTTATTTTTGGTAAACCTTTTAGTCACTTATTTGTAGTTGCACCACCCTCTGTTTTACTCTACCTTCGCCACTGTCCACGGGCGACGACTGCCGGCTGCCAGCAGTCCGTCCAAAGAGAGCAAAATCTACCATGATAACACAAAGCATTGAGATGCTAAGTTGGAACGTCTGTGGTCTCAACTCACCTGTAAAGTGCAGCGCACTGCATGAATTTATGACGGAAACAGTGTGCAGCTTTGCATGCTTCCAGGAAACCAAATTACATGCAATTGATGATGGACTCGCAAGATACTTTGGTGTCGTTTTTGAAAATCGGCAATAATAAAAGGGTTAGCGCACGAGACCTATAAGTGGATGGATGTGAAAGACAAGAATTTTGACAGGTTCAGACCCTCTTGATGAGACTTGATACCTTACTCCTATTTGAGGATTGTATCCGTCGGGTGTATATTGATCTGACGATCGAGTTGTGGTTATATCCTTGGAGGGTATCTTGCCCGTCTTATATAGGTTGTGGGGACGATTACAAAGATAAAAACCTAACCAGATATGGTATCGGTTTCATAAATCTATTTTACAATATTACCGAACCAGTACTTTGGGCCATACCTTAATACTCAAGGAAAAAATGTAATACCCAAGTCATGGTCCGTAACATATTCCATATATATAATCTATCCCCTATATTCAGTCGGATAAATCAGTCGTGTGGGTATATGGTACTCATAATCTCCACAGTAGCCTCTGAGATCTTCACAGTCAAAAGATAATCTTCTCTCAAACCAAATTAATCCAAAACCGAGTGCTTCAACCATCTTCACCGTAGTCACCCGAGTGCTTTTACTAAATCAGAAGGCTATGAAGGGCTAAAAAAATTTCAAAAAATAAACAAGTATATATACCCAGGTGTATTAACTAGATGCACCTAGATAGGTGTAGCCTCCGACTATATGGTTAGTTGAACAAACTAAGCATATAGTCAAGGAATAAATAATCTAACCAACCAAGGGGTTTCTTATAATTATAGTTAACTAAGTGACTTAATATTAATATACAGCACATACGGTGTGAATCCTCAAATAACATGATCCGAGTGATATACCGACTACTTTAAGATATATAATGCGCATAGCCTAAAAGCAATTTGCGTCTTTAAGAATCGCATAACAAATGACTTTAACAACAAAACCTTTTATATAACGAGTAAAAGAATTTTCTAACGTATTGGGTTCACATTGTGTGTATATTATGAGACAAATATGCTCAAATTCCTATAAGACACACAATTTCACCACATCTAAAAATATATAGCATACGTGGTGCAAAATTCGAGTGAAATATCACTCATAAATAGATTTACCAGCCGCCTAAAAACACTAAAATATATAATCAGCCTAAAGCCGTAATGTTTTTGTTAAAGAACACACATATATGTGACAAAAAGCAATGATATATTATCCAATCAATTGCTTTATGAAATCCAAAAAGTGTCTTAACTTATATAAAAAAGTTAATAGAAAAGCTACATATAAAGCTTCACTATTTGCGACCTTTTAAATTGCATTGTACCAACTACTAAAAGGTTATGTAACAGCTGTATAAAAGGATTTTAAGATATTGAGCACTTGAGCATACGCATATTGCCCAGAGCAAATATGCCAAAGTCTCTAAAGACACGTGATAGGCCACACCTGGAAATATAGGCTACAGACATATTGGGATTAAGCCCAAAATATGTCCACCGATACCCTTAAGATATGACGTGTAGCATGCCTATTAATATGCTCCCGAATGACATATCTCCTGGGTGATGTAGACCAAGCGCATCTCATCTGAGTGGTTTTGACCTGAGTGGTTATCCCTCATGGGGTGTACCGAAGTAAATATGATAATTAAATTCCGACTGACACAAGAATTCAACTTGTGACCCTTGTGGGGAATAATGATTGATCTAGACCTTGCACGTAAGAAATAAGTTCATGGCCATGAATTCCTGTCATACATATCTAGAAAGAGCTAAAAACAAAAGTGTGATCTTCATGGAGGTGCATGAAAACACAATTGAAATTTGCAAAAATGCATAATATATAACTTATGTAGCCCTTGACTCACTACGTAGTGAGGCAATAGAAAAAGAGAATATTATATAATGAAAAAAAAAATGATACTGGCTTATCTTTTTGGTTTTAGTGAGTCAATGATTGTTGATGAAGCCATCAATTTAATAAAATCTCGTCCCCAACCAGGTCCAAGTTCCTAGAGTAGAGAAACTGGCCGGGAAGATGGTGTGGGCTTATAGATCCTCAGGCATGCGACAAGAACGAAGGCAACCAGCGAAGAAAATGATATCGCCCATCAACGGCGGTGAAATCCACCAACCAGAGCGACGAAGAATCTAGTCGTCAACGATGGAAGCGACCGATGGTGAAGACGATGTCACCCAATAGCGATGCCAGAGTAGGGTAACCGTGAAGGCAAGGTAACCAGCTGGTGGCGATGATGTCAAGGCCGGTATAGATGCGAGGTCGAAGATGCATGTTAGGATGTCGAGATGTTAATGATCCAGTCAGATTTCAGCGTTGATGGAGCCTAGACTCTTGAGGTGAAGAACCTGATTGACGATAGTTGACGATAGTCGGTGATAAGGTCAATGATAATAAATTATTGAAGAGATGTCCAAGCTTTAGTAGTTGCCTTGACGTTAGCATGCGCATGGCGAAAATTGATGCAACGCCTCTTGATATATGACGATGATAGTAGAAGTTGGTGTTGTAGCTATTGGTGATGCTTCACGTGGAGGAAAATAGATGTTGATACTGTTGACCAACTCGTCGAATCTGAGATGATTGGTTGATGACTCCAAACTCACTACGCCCGAACTTGGGAGGCTCGAAGTCATATCTGAGTTGAATCTTCAAAGGGCAAAGCTAAATCTGAACAAGACATATAAATTAAATCTTAAACTTGACACTTGACAAACTTGGAGTAGACTGTAGCATCAACTGAAAGTCAAAAGTTGTCGGTGAGAATGTTGGAGTTGCTGTAGTAGAAAGCCTGGTTTGGAGTGAAGACGAAGCTAATGATTTCTGAATTTGACTTCATAGCACTCGTCGACTGGTTAATTGCTTGTCAGATTTTAGTCTTGTGTTTATGCAGCTCCCGACTCTATGCTTAGTTGGGAAACAAATAAACATAGAGTCGAGAACTGTAGCTTTTTATCATCGAATAACCATTGCTTGAGTGAAGATATGCATTATGGATGCCCGAATAAAAATCTTGAGGATTGGAGTACCACTTTTTGTAGTAGATTAGCACGACTTCATATTTGGTGGCGCATGACGATGTGTTGAGGTTCTCGGAGACGTCAAGGTTGTTGAAGTAGCGAAGCTGACGAAGTAGAAGCATCATAGGTTACCGGTGATGAAGACAACGAAGATGAAGTCGTCCAAAAATAGTTGTAGAATTGCATAGACCTAGAGCTGTGGACACCAGTCAATGGCAGCAGTGGCAAACTGATGGTGAAAACGCACAACCATGAAGACAAGGACACCAGTCGACGGCAGTAGAGGCGACTGTAGGATCGAAAAACGAGAACTAAGCCAACCAGAGGGGGGGTGAATGGTTGTAGTACCCAAAAACCAAAACTTTTAGCGGAATTAAAAGTTACCCTCAAATTCGATGTAGATCGGTCTGACCGAAGTAGATCGACCAGTCCGACCGCCCTGTCCTGAAGGTCCGACCTCCCTGACCTGAAAGTCTGACCGCCTTGTAGTGCCGGTTTGACCGCACTGCATTGCAGGTCTGACTACCCTGTATCGCCGGTCTGACCGCCGCGTACCTGCCGGTCTGACCGCTGCGAAGCACCGGTCTGACCGCCAGTGTCTTGCCGGTTAGACCGCCAAAAACCATGCAAACACAAATTGAAGATCTCTCAAAGTAGATGACAACTTTATTACTTCTCTCTGTGTTTACAAAGTGCAACAACAGCACTCCTCATGAAAATCTCGACTAAACTCAAAACCCTAACTAAATTCTCAAGTCAATGCTCTCAAAAGTGATACAGGGAGGCCACACCCTCCCTCTCTATTTATACATGAGGTAGGCAGCCTAAAGCCACGAACCAAACTCATACAAGAAGTCCTAATCCACCTAGGAAACCTTCCCGTACAAGAAACCAACTTTTCATATCCCAATTTCTCCAAATTTGGACTCCTTCCAAATTCGACTCTGCATCCCATACGCACACAATACCTCCATCGTATGCCATATGGAATCATCACCAACCACGTGCATTAATCTTTAGCCTAAGTATCCCGCATGATCTCTGACCGTCCGGACGTCACCTTATCTCCAAGTTGACTCCCGATCCATCACCGGCAATACTCTCCCGAGACGTAAAGATTACCTACACATGAATCAAACAAAGAAACCATATCCGAGCACAAGCTATCCAAAACTGGACTCATTGTTAGCACACAACAGTATTCCATACGCATAGTATCCATCTAGAAGTCATAAACACAAATTAATCACGGATATCCAATAAAACAACCCGAAACCGAAACCGACACAGAGTCGGCCGGTCAGACCGCGGGCTGGCCGGTCTGACCGCACACGCACCTCTGGTCTGACCGGCCATGCCTACCCGGTCTGACCGGACCCACTGTTCACCGTTTGAAAATTCAATCATCTCAAAAACCACTTCGCCAATAATCTCCAAATATCAAAACCAATAACCTCAGATGCCAATTGTTCATCACAACAAAAGAATCAAACACACTTTGATTTTACAATCTCCCCCTTGATGAACACATTGGCAAACTCATCAAAAATGTTTGTTTTGGTGTTTGGAAAAATAAAAATAAAAAAAAAATCTCCTCCTTTGAAAGAAAAACAAAGAAAGAAAAACAAAATACTTGCATTTGCATTGGCATTGTTTGTATCTCTTCTCTCCCTTTTGACAATGATTTCATCAAGCATAAGAATTATGTTCAGTTATTATTCAAGAGCTTAATAACATACATATAGGAATTTATGTCATGTATTACAACAAAGAGAAGATAAACCCATCAGTGATATAGCAAGCATAAACCAGAGTACAATCATAAACCAAAGATTTTACAATTAAGTTCAATAATGCAATCAAGATTCATGAATTCAAAAGATTTATAATGCAACATCTGTACAAACACATAAGTTGAAAAATAAATCCATATATATAGACCTATTGTAATCATTACTCTTTCCCAAATTAACTTTAACTCAAAACAATCAAGCGAATTTTCAGAGCTTTTTTCATATTTTTGCTCATTTTGTAATTATCCCGGGTACATCCTTGTCGTCAAGACTATTTCCAAGGATTCGGTATTCATTTTTTTCACATAAATATTTTTTACTCTCTAGCACAATGAGCAATTTCAAAGCTATTTGAGGAATAACAATTCAATAAAGCATATACATAAGTATTTACAATACAACCTATGCATTAGTATCAGTATTGCATATTTCATTAATTCAAATATGAAATTTAAGTGTCATGCATCATTTCCCTTAAAAGCAATATCTAAGTCTTATGAAAATACTAAAATTCATACAAGCTATAAAATAGACAAAAAAACCTTCAAAGTATTGCTAGCATGAACAAAAACACTATATGGTAATACCAAGCTCTCTTGCAAGTTGTTTCTTTTAATTGTTGCTTGATAAAACCAAGAGCACAAAAACTCCCCCTCAAACCATGCCAAAAGGATGAATAATTTCCAACTCTCCATGAAGAAAAATCAAGAAGAAATCAAAGATTTTTTATTAAAAAAAACATGACCTTCTCCACTTTGAACACATATGGAGAGTATGCCGCCAAAATACCTACGAACAAGATGATGTCGAGACCTCCATGTTGGGGTTAGAAATAAGAAATTTTGGAATCTAACACTGAGTCACACAACCATTTAAACCAGTAGGTATATATGTACGAACAAAATCAGAATCAGACTTACCTAAAAACTTACCTTGTCGCTTCACAAAAATCCGATTTGAATAACACGCAAAATTACCCCAAGATCAGTTTGACCACTGCTGTCTAGCTGGTCTGACCGGGTCTGACCAGCCTGACCGCTTGAACACCTGTGGTCGGACCGTACTCCTTGAACCAAAACCCGATTTTTGCCACCTTTGTTTCGCAAAAGCAATCTTTTTTTCTTTTTTCTGTTTACGGGCAAGTCTAAAACAAAAATCAACCAAATGTCCATCTTTTCCACAAAAAGAACTGGTGTACTTCTCACGACAAAAAGTTTTTGAATTAGACAGTTTTAAAATCGGTGGTTTTGCAGTCAAAGACTTTGTTTCTTGAACCGTTGACGAACGAGAAGACAAAATCCCAGCAGATTTAAAAACCATTTTCTTTGGTTCAGGTTTTATTACAACTTTACCTTTTTCAGTTACGTTCAAAACAGCAGGTTGATGATTTGTAAAATAGGCATTAGTATCAAAACCTATACCACGATTATAAGTGCTCTCTTTTAATTGATCCAAAATCATATTAAGTTTCTTTTTGCCATCAGAAAACCTTTCCAAAGAACTTTTCAAATAAGAAACTTCTTTTATCAAATTTGCACAATTTTCACAATCAACCAAAACACCTTTGTTCTTGCGACACTTAGAACACAAAAGCACCTCATCACATTTCACAATGTTTTCCATGTACTCAATATGTCCTAAAGCATCTTTCAATTTCATTTCATTCAAAAAGCACTTTGAGTAATTTTGCGAAATCAAAATATCCCTGTGTTGTTTAACCCATTTTGCACTCAAAACATTGAACAAAGAACTTGCACAAAAATCAGTTATATATTTTTTCAAAACGTTCTTTGTCAAAATCAACTCATCAACAACACGAGCATGCAAAGCAAATCCAAGAGCAAAAGAAGACTCAAAGCTTTTTGGTATTTTCAATCTCAGATTCCAATTTCAAGCAATTAACAGAATTAACATATCGTAAAGCATTAATTTCAAAAAATAAAACTTCACAAGATTTGCAATCATCATCATTAGGAATCGAAGATTTTAATCTACCAATTTCAGCATTTAGAATCTCAATAATGTGATTCTTCTCATCAAGCATATTAAAGCATGTTTTAAGTTTCTCCGCAAATTTGAAAGTAGCATGTTCTAATTGATCATAACTAAGCTTTTCTTCACTATCACTATCAGATTCATCTTCATCAGAACTTGCATTGCGAGCAACAAAAGCTAAATCAACAACATGCTTACCTTTCCCATTGCTCTCTTTTTCTGAGTCTGATTCATCGCTCTCACAAGCTTCTATGAGTTCTAGAATCAGCCTTTGCATGCAAGTCTTCTTCTTCTCCTTTTTGATATTCTTATTGTCGACCTCCTTCTCCTTGTTCACCTTCTTGCGGTTAGGACAATTGAACTTAATATGATTCAACTCTCCACACTCAAAGCACCAAATGGGACCTCCTCGCTTCCTGTTCCTGACATTGTTCACAGCTCGAGAAACCTTGTTAGCAGCCAAACCAAGTCCTCCTCCTCGAACTGTTCGAGTTACTCATCGGACATGGCATTAATCAAAGTAAGAGCGGTAGAATTTGACGAAGAAGCACCAACATTCAAAGAAGTCGAGGGAGAAATCAAAGCAGTAGACTTAGAATCTATCTTGCGAGAAAGAATATTCATCTCATGAGTGTTGAGTTTTATGTAAAGAGAATCCAATGTCAAAGTAGATATATCAACAGACTCTTGAATAGATGTAACCCTAATCTCCCAAATAGACATATCAAGACCATTCAAAAAGTGGAGAGAAACCTCAGATTGTGTGTAATTTGAATCAGAAGAAGAATCAACAGATCTAAGATCACTCAAAATCTTGTTAAATCTACCAAGATAATCATCCAAAGCTTCTCCAGGTTTCATCTCAAATTTTATGTATTCCTTTTTGAAAAGATCTCGACGAAGTTCTTTAATATTAGTAGTTCCTTGATGAAAGTTTTTCAAAGCAATCCAAATCTCATGAGTGGTTTTAAAATGTGACACACGATCAAAATCCGAACGAGAAATTCCACTCAATAAAATATTACGGGCTTTGCAATTGTTATTAAATTCAGTTTTCAAAGCTTCAGTAGAAATTTGATCAGGAATCTCATAAGGAAGAGCAACCTTTTGCCAAACATCATAATCTTGTGCCATAATGTAAGATTGCATCTTGTCACACCAATAAGCAAAATCCAAACCATCGAAAATATGCGGCTTAGTTGAAAACTTGTTAGCCATGGCTTAAAACTATAGATCGGTAAAAATCCAAAGAAGAAAACGAGGCTCTAATACCACTTGTAGGATCGAAGAACGAGAACTAAGCCAACCAGAGGGGGGTGAATGGTTGTAGTACCCAAAAACCAAAACTTTTAGCGGAATTAAAAGTTACCCTCAAATTCGATGTAGATCGGTCTGACCGAAGTAGATCGACCAGTCCGACCGCCCTGTCCTGAAGGTCCGACCTCCCTGACCTGAAAGTCTGACCGCCTTGTAGTGCCGGTTTGACCGCACTGCATTGCAGGTCTGACTACCCTGTATCGCCGGTCTGACCGCCGCGTACCTGCCGGTCTGACCGCTGCGAAGCACCGGTCTGACCGCCAGTGTCTTGCCGGTTAGACCGCCAAAAACCATGCAAACACAAATTGAAGATCTCTCAAAGTAGATGACAACTTTATTACTTCTCTCTGTGTTTACAAAGTGCAACAACAGCACTCCTCATGAAAATCTCGACTAAACTCAAAACCCTAACTAAATTCTCAAGTCAATGCTCTCAAAAGTGATACAGGGAGGCCACACCCTCCCTCTCTATTTATACATGAGGTAGGCAGCCTAAAGCCACGAACCAAACTCATACAAGAAGTCCTAATCCACCTAGGAAACCTTCCCGTACAAGAAACCAACTTTTCATATCCCAATTTCACCAAATTTGGACTCCTTCCAAATTCGACTCTGCATCCCATACGCACACAATACCTCCATCGTATGCCATATGGAATCATCACCAACCACGTGCATTAATCTTTAGCCTAAGTATCCCGCATGATCTCTGACCGTCCGGACATCACCTTATCTCCAAGTTGACTCCCGATCCATCACCGGCAATACTCTCCCGAGACGTAAAGATTACCTACACATGAATCAAACAAAGAAACCATATCCGAGCACAAGCTATCCAAAACTGGACTCATTGTTAGCACACAACAGTATTCCATACGCATAGTATCCATCTAGAAGTCATAAACACAAATTAATCACGGATATCCAATAAAACAACCCGAAACCGAAACCGACACAGAGTCGGCCGGTCAGACCGCGGACTGGCTGGTCTGACCGCACACACACCTCCGGTCTGACCGGCCATGCCTGCCCGGTCTGACTGGACCCATTATTCACCGTCTGAAAATTCAATCATCTCAAAAACCACTTCGCCAATAATCTCCAAATATCAAAACCAATAACCTCAGATGCCAATTGTTCATCACAACAAAAGAATCAAACACACTTTGATTTTACAGCGACTGGCTGTGAAGATGAAATTGCTCAATAATGATGGCGTAGACACGTAGCCGTGGAAACAAGGAGACCAGTCGGCAACAACAGACGAAGCAGCTGGTGATGAAGACGATGACGCCCATTAGTGACAGCATAATAGGCCAACCGTGAAGGCGATGACACCAATCGGTGGCGGCAAAGGCAAGCCGATGGTGAAGACGAAGACGCCCATTAGCGGTGGCATAATATGCCAGCCGTGAAAGCAAAGATACCAGACAACGTCGATGAAGGCAAGCTGGCGGTGAAGATGAAGACACCCATCAGCGGCGGCATAATAGGCCAGCCATGAAGGCGGGGACACCAGTCGGCGCCGGCGAGGGCAAGCTAGCGGTGAAGACGAAGACGCCCATCAGCGACGGCATTATAGGCTAGCCGTGAAGGCAAGGACACATGTCAACGGTGACGGAGGCAAGTCGACGGTGAAGATGAAGGAACCCATCAATGGTGGCGTAATAGGCCAGCCGTGAAGGCGGGGACACCAGTCGGTGGCGACGAAGGCAAGCCAATGGTGTTATACTGACTGATCCATTCCTAAAGCGTAGGAAATAAACTCATGGCCATGAATCCCTACTATGTGTATCTAGATTTGGAACCTGCAGTGTAAACACGAAGGATGAGTAGTATCTGATGTAAATGTAGTACTTGAGGAAAATTCAGGCATTTTGCAATATGTCTAAATATGTATTTCTTGTCTTGTCGATTTTTATTTCCCCAAATAGTTGACTCCTTACATTTAAACACTCTGCCCGGCGTCGGCTCATGGCACTTTCCAGACATGTGTATGAGTAACATGAGTTCATCTTTCATGAAGCAAAGTTTCATGGATCAGAATTTGTGCTACTCGGGTACTTTTTACAATTGTTGAGAGCAGAAAATAAATTATTTTATCCTTATGCTTTTGATTTTCTCCGAGTAGTACTTAGCACCTTGTGTTATACACTCTACTGGACAAGTCCCCGGGTCCCGGGTGCTAGGAATTGGCTCATGGTAACCATCCGTCAATACACCAAACGGGAAGCATCGGAAAATAGAGCTTCACTACTTGGCACTTTTTTACTCGGATTTATTCAGAAGCAATCAAGATAAACATTATAAAAATTATTGAAAAAAATATGATATAACATCTGTAGCCCCTGACTCACTACTCAACAGAGAACTAGTTGATGTATTGAGGCAGAGAAAAAGAAAAATATCATATTAAAAAGAAAATTAATGATGACTTAGCTTGTTGGTATTTCCATCGGTGACAGTGGAGGTGGCGATGTAGGGACAACGTCGTCTATCAATGACGATGAAGACACCAACCATGAAAGCAGTTGAGGCGACCGACGGTCAATAAGAAAATGCCCATCAGCAGTGACGTAACAAGCCAACCATGAAGGTGAGACAACAATCGATGGCAGACAAGGTAGCCAGCGTTGAATACGATGCTGCCCATCAGCGGTAGCGGAATAAGCCAGCCATGAAGGCGAGGGCACCAGTCAACAACAAACGAGGCGGCCGATGGTGAAGATGATGACACCCATCAACGGTGGCAGAGTCGCGTAGCCGTGGAGGCAGAGTCACTAGATGGTGGCAGATGAGGCGGCTGGTGGTGAAGATGACACCAATCAGCGGTGACTGAGCCGCGTAGCCATGGAGACGGAGTTACCAGACGGCGGTCGAGGCAGGCCAACAGTGAAGACGAGAACGCCTATAAATGGCAGCAGAGTCCATCAACCAAGAAGGCAAAGACACCAGTCGACAACGACGAAGGTGACAACGGTTAAGACGATGTCATCATCAGCAATGGCGGTGAAATCCACCAACTGTGGTGGCAAAGAAACAAGTTGGCGACAACCAGCGATGGTAAATACGATGTCACCATCAGCAATGGCGGTGAAATCCACCAACTATGGTAGCGAAGAAAACAATCGACGACGACGACGGTGACCGATGGTGAAGACGATGTTGCCATCAGCAACGGTGATGAAATCCACCAACCGTGGTGGCGAAGAAACTAGTCGGTGACAACAGAAGTGACTGACAGTGAAGACGATGTCGCCATCAGCAACGGCGGTGAAATCCACCAACCATGGTGGCGAAGAAACCAGTCGGTGACGATGGAGGCGACCAACGGTGACGACGATGTTGCGATCAGCAACGGCGATAAAATCCACCAACCGTAGTGGCAAAAAAACCAATTGGTGGTGACGGAGATAATCGACGATGAAGATCATGCCATGTCATGTTCTTATCATGTCGCTGTTCATGTTGCTTCAGATTATATTCATTTATCCTCAGTGCTTTTGTTAGGCCGAACCTTTTCACCGATGTCTGATCTACTCATCTGTTGCTCTACAATATGTCTGATATAGTGATGTGAACCCACGAGGGTTTGGTTCCCGATCTTTCAATGAGAGGATTGGATAACTCGAATTGAGATGGAGATGACGTTCACGGCCTGACTACAACCATCCAAGGACGCTGTGCTTTAGCAACTGATACACCACCTTCAATGGTCGTCATGAACTTGCAGTGTGCGACAACCTGGCTACAAGGGTACTTGTCCTGTATGTAATCGAAGGACAAGCAAGAACAATTAGAGCAAGTAGTAAATTGCTAGATGAATATATAAGTTTCACTCTGAAATCACGATATAGTGGGGTTCCGAAGACAAACAGACGGGCGGTTTAGCCAACACACGCGCTGCAAGCAAGTAGCAAGTTGCAAACTCGAATCAACAAAACCCGATTGTTCTTGGTGGCGGCTAAGACTATAAATAGAGGGGGAGAATGACCACAAGAGTGTTGGGGTCGTGCTCTAATCCTAAGACGCATCCCTAATGGACCCAACTTAATACATAGTCCATTGGGCCCAAATAAGGTGACGCAGCACCGTGGACAGAAAAAGATCTCAGAAGTAAATGATGATTGCATTGGAAAATAGATTTGATAAGCTTTCCATGAAGTACTTGCACACTCAAAACGGAGTCCACATGAAGTCGTAGTGGTCATCGTAGGTCGGTGCTGTTCTACAGTCCAAATCCAGCCCTCGCGAATACAAAAAAAGGTCTTGGTAGTAAAACGACAATTTAGCCGCCGCTTCATAATAGATATGGACATGAGGCCAAACCCATTTGAAAGTAGACATGATAAGCTTTCCATGAAGTATTTGCACGTCCAAAAGGAGTCCACATGAAGTCATGGTGGTCGTTACAAGTTGGTGCTGTCCTGTAGTCCGAATCCAGCCCTCACGAATCATATCCCCTTTTGATCATCTCCATCATGCCATGAATTTGTACTTGTGTCGACATGGATGTATCGATGGTATCGATGTCCTCATCATCCTCCCTTTCTTAAATTGGAGTCGTCCTCGACTTAAGCTCATCGTCCTCATACTCCTGCAAAATGTTAGCAACAACAGGAGGCAAAGAACGCTTCATATCATCAAGTGAAACCAAAACATCTTTACATACCAAAGCATAGGCAACCATAGGTGAGTCAAGCAATTCATTAATATCAGATCTGGTAGCAAGTAAATATTTTTCTTTCAACCTTATCTCATTTTCTTAGTAGCAACAGAGATTGGCCACTTTTATTGTTCTCACTGTTGGGTGTGGCAGCTTTAGCAATATTATCATGCACAATATCTTCAGGAGACATGAGATGCAACACAATTTTCTTATCGTGGTACAGGAAAGAATACTGATTTGACATATCATGATGCAGAGTCCCTATCAAATTGCCATGGTCTACCTAGCAGAATATTACAAGCTTGCATAGGCACAACATCACATTCAACAACACTATGGTATGATCCAATTAAAAAAATTAATGTGCACCAAATTTTTTACCTTTGCCTTACCACTGTTGTTTAGTCACTGAATATAAGATGGATGTGGATGTGGTTTGGTATTAAGTGCAAGCTTCTCCACCATCTTGCTGCTAGCCAAGTTGTTGCGGCTACCTTCATCAACAATCATGTGGCAAGAACGCTCTTTGATGACACACTTGGTTTGAAACGTGTGTCGCTGGTTTTTCTCCGCCTTCTCCATTTGTGCGCTGAGCACTTGGTTTTGCTCGTGGATGCAATTGAAGAAGCACTCATGGCTGGTTGTTGCGCCATCTTGGTTGCTGAACCAGTAGGAGGCACACTTGGCTTGTCACTGGATGGAGAAGGTGCTGTCCGGCTGGGTGTGGAAGATGTGGAAGGAGTAGTCATGCGTGACTGCCATGATGTAGATTTTCATGCAAAAAATTAGCCTTGGCACTAGCATGTCATACCTGCACTTCTCTTTCAGCTTTACAAGCAAGATGTAACAAACGGGTTACGTTAGTGTATTTTTTATAAGCTAGGATATCCTGTATGTGTCTATTTAATCCACACAAAAATCTAGGCATGTCAGGTTCCTCATCCTCTAAATTACAACACAACATACCCATTTGCAGTTCCTGATAATTTTCTTCCACACTTTTAGCGCCCTGTCTCAATTGTTGCAATTTATTTAACAAACACGTGCATAGTAAGAAGGAATAAATCTAGCCCGCATGTCAAAGCATCCCAAGTATGTGGCATGTTATTAGGATTTTTCTTGCCATGTTCTATCCACCAAACAGAAGCAAAATCAGCAAACTGACTAGTAGCAGCCCTAACCCGTTTATCCTCAGGGAACTCATGACATACAAACTTTTGATCAACAACAATTACTCAAGTAATGCATGCATCAGGATCATATTTACCATCAAAAGGAGGTATCTTAAATTTGATCTTACCGAACGCATCATCATTATTACGTACCTCACGTCGGCGGTGACCACCCATACCTCTACGATTAATACGTAACCGTCGGCGATCATGAGTGTCTCGATCATCTTGTTCAGTATCAGTAGTATAATTATCATCCAAATTATCATCGATGTACTCACCATCAATGTCGTCTTCATTACACCGACCATTGCCCCTAGCCTGGCAGTTTTCAAAGTGCCTTAAGAGGGCAGGCAGGCTGGTGTCAATACAAGCAACCGATGCCTTCAACCCTGCAAGCTTGGTGTTGGCGGTAATGTGTGTGGCCTCCAATTACCCAATCTGTGTGGCAAATCTGCATCAAGTCCTTCTGTGTGCCGCTTTACTTGCCTTTCAAAATGCCATATGATGCCTTTGGTGCGTGGAGAATGAGACACACCATGATCATCCTCTGACCCTGCCATGGTTAGTAGAACAAAGACAACAAGACAATAGATGAAGAAAAACAAGCCGTACAACTATTAGGATGTAGCTACTGCAAGGCGCTCGCCCACTCTCAACCTGTTTCACAAGCTCTTACCAATTGCTCATAGGAGGAAGATGACAAGCAACAAGTCAGCAGCCGTGGAATGAGGTGTATCGGTGCCGTAGCAACAAGACCTGTCGAGTTGTAGTCGAATGTGTGGAGCTGTAGGTGGGCTGAAAGCGATGCACAAGGAACAACTAGAAACCACATTAGTCAAAGCAAGTTGAATTATCATTCAAGGTTGGTACAATGTTGGTGCTAGGCTAGACGTAGTAGAGATGGGAGCCTAATCACAAAGGACGCCACAAAACACAAACCAGGAATGATGGACAGGAGGTGACAAGTGCTCACTTTTCGGCTCTTTTGTTGGTGCTTTCTCTCTAGTGCAGAGGAGAGAGATGCAACTTTTTCTTATGTTTTTATTTTTTGTATATATTTTTCACACCGAGGAGCACACAAGAACCAACCACATAAATTTTTAGCTCAAACGGACAAAAGATGAAGCCTGTAGAATTTTTCAAACTTCTATCCAAGCAGAATTTGGCGATTTTAATTTTGCTGAACCCAGCATAGTTAGGAAGAATTGGATGTTACTTTTTCTATAGATGTACGTGGATATATTATATGCCTGATTCTGAGTCCGTATAAAAAAAGATATAGCTGTTTTAAGGAATGTCACGTGAATGAGGGTTCTATTTCTTTTCTGGTGGCGGTAGACTCAAAGGCAATCAGATTCAAGAGAAAGAACATATCTAACACAAATGAAAAGGGATCTGGTAGATGACTGCGATGGTGATGATGGCAGTAAAGATGGTGATGGTAATGGCGATGTGTGTGACAAGAACATGAAATTCTAAACGATGAAACGCTAAGACCAGTAATTTGACACAACCGATGCAATCGAAGAGTCAACAAGCCCTAACTAAGCAGTACTAGTAAAAAAGCTCAAGGGTTTATAGGATTACAGCGAACTAATCTACTATTTTTTTGTTTGCTTTTTCTAGACTATAGGAAAATAAAACAAGAAGGGTAAAACAAATCTCTCACTGATCAACCATGCTCCGATACCACTTGATGTGAACCCACGAGGGTTTGGTTCCCGATCTTTCGATGAGAGGATCGAATAACTAGATTGAGATGGAGATGATGTTCACGGCCCGACTACAACCATCCAAGGACGCTATGCTTTAGTAACCGATACACCACCTCCAATGGTCATCATGAACTTGCAGTGCGTGATAACCCGACCACAAGGGCACTCGTCCTGCAAGCAATCGAAGAACAAGCAAGAACAAGTAGAATAAGCACTAAATTGCTAGATGAATTTATAAGTTTCACTCTGAAATCGTGATATAGTGGGGTTTCAAAGACAAAAAGATGGACGGTTTAGCCAACACCCACGCTACAAGTAAGTAGCAAGTCGCTAACTCTAATCAACAAAACCCGATTATTCTTAGCGGCGGCTAAGACTATAAATAGAGGGGGAGAACGAATTGAAGGGTGTTGGGGTAGTGCTCTTTCCCTAAGATGTGTCTCTAATGGACCCAACTTGATACTCGGCCCATTGGGCCAAAATAAGGTGACATAACACCGTGGATAGAAAAAGGTGTCGGTAGTAAAATGACGATTGCGGCCGTTCTAGAAGAGATATGGACATGAGGTTGAATCCATTGAAAATTAGACTTGATAAACTTTCCATGAAGTACTTGCCGCCCAAAACAGAGTCCGCATGAAGTCATGGTGGTCGTCGCAATTTGGTGCTATCCTGTAGTCCGAATCCAGCCCATGCAAATCATGTCCTATTTTGATCTTCTCCGTCATGCTATAAAGTTGTACTTATGTAGACGTGGGTGTATCGATGGTATTGGTGTCCTCATCATATAGCCGCCGTATCTACTGTATCACAACATCAAGCTTCCAGGTGCGGTTAACCTCACATCATATGTTCTGTAGACAGACTAATTTTGAGTTGAACTTAAAATTATAGAATCAAAAAAATTCAGTGGCTGGTTGTCAAATTAGGAATACTCATGTACTAACCATTTTTCTTATCCCAACACAGAAAACCGATGGATTTAAATGCTATTAATAAGTTATTGTTCCCCCCCTAGACCAAGTGAAGAGTACCTTGCTAGGGTTTTCTTCAGTTTGCATATAGGGAAAAGAATCCTAATGATAAGATCCGATGTCCGTGCAAGAAATGTGTTAATAAGTGGTTACTAACGCGTGATGAAGTGTATGATCATTTAGTGTGTAATGGAATGTTACTTGGTTATAATCCTTGGGGTTATCATGGTGAAACGACATCATTCATCTCTGCTAACAGTGAAACACAATCACAAAATATAATGGATAATAATATGCATCAGCTAGTTCAAGATGCTTTTGGAAACACAGACAGCAGCCCTCCAGTAAATGAATATGATGCACCAAATTCTTCTAACAGTGGGCCAGACTCTAAAACAAAAGCGTTCTATGACTTACTCCAGGATGCTCATCAACCTTTATGGGAAGGGTGTGAACTTACAAGACTTTCTTTCCTTGTAGTCTTGTTTCACATAAAATCCATTAACAAGTGGAGTAATAAATCTTTAAATGATTTGCTAGCGATCTTGCAACAAGCAATTCCAAATGGTAAGAGTTTACCTAGAACATTTGTTGAGGCTAGGAAGATAATAGGAAAGCTTGGACTTAATTATGTCAAGATTCATGTTTGTCCAAAAAACTATCAACTTTACCTGAAAGACAAGGCAAATGATGACTTTTGTTCGAAATGTGGAACTTCAAGGTGGAAAAACAAAGAAGATAAAACTACTTTAACAAAGAAGGAAAGAAGAAGGACAACCCCAAGGAAAGTTTTAAGATACTTCCCAATTAAGCCAAAGCTTAAAAGGTTATTTATGCATAAGGAATCAGCTATAGCATTGAGGTGGCATGATGAGGGTCGTACAAAGGATGGTGCATTGCATCATCCAGCTGATTCAGAGGCTTGGAAAGACATTGATTCTAGATATCCTAACTTTGCATCAGATTCTCGAAATATCAGGTTTGCAATGGCTAGTGATGGGCTTAATCCACTTGGAACGATGAGTTCGACTTATAGTTGTTGGCTAGTCGTCTTAGTTCCCTATAACCTTCCTCCATGGTTATGCATGAAAGCATCCTCTCATATGCTTGCTCTGATAATTCCATGGCCATTTTACCCTAGAAAGGATTTTCATGTATTTATGGAGCCGTTTTATGAAGAGTTGATAGATTTGTTTAAGGTTGGAACCCCCACATATGATGCATCTCAAGATGAGATGTTTCAACTCTATGCTATATTATTGTTCACAATTAGTGATTACCCTGGAATTGGGATCTTTGTAGGATATAGCATAAATGGTGAATTTGCATGTATTACATGTTGTGATGAAACATGTTCTAAACGTTTGGTACATGGTCGCAAAGTATTCTTTCATGGGACATCATTGTTTTATACCCCCAGACCATGAGTTCCGCTACAATCGTATTTCTTTTGATGGAACTGAAGAACATAGACCATATTCTGAAACTGCAATTCTTAGTAAAATAAAGGCAATTAATGATTTTGAAAAGTCAAAAACATGGAAATGTGTTAGTGGACTATTTTCTTTGCCTTATTGGGAGTCCAATTTACTACGCCACAATCTTGATGTAATGCATATAGAGAAGAATGTTTGTGCTAATATATATGAGACACTTCTAGGACTGGAAGGCAAATCAAAGGATAATTTACAGGCACAGCTAGACCTATAAGAAATGAATATAAGGCCAGAGTTGTATCCTCTAAAAATAGCTAATAATAAATATTACTTGCCTCCTGCTACCTATACAATGTCTAAAAATGAAAAGCAACAATTTTGCAAAGTTCTCCATGATATTGAAGTTCTGGATGGCTACTCGGGAAACATATCAAGATGTGTAAATGTTGGTCATGGAAAAATTTCAGGACTTCAAAGTCATGACTGCCATATTCCAATCCAACAACTTCTTCCTGTTGCTTTGCCAGGTGTGCTTCCAGATAATGTTACCTCCGTATTATTTGACCTATGTGGTTATTTTAGAGAATTAAGTGCAAAAGTCCTATACATAGATGTGCTTTAGAAGTTGGATGAACAAATTAAAATGACATTATGCGGTATGGAGATGATATTTCCTCTTGGATTTTTTATAGTTATGGTGCATTTAGTTGCTCATTTAGCAACTGAGGCTAAAATAGGAGGTCCTGTGTGTTACCGATCAATATACTTTGTGGAAAGGTATGTTTATATTACAAATACAATTGAATTTGTTATCCAATATATATTTCTTAACATTTTTTCTCATTTCCATGTTTATGGAGATATTTGTGTGTGTTGAAGTCATATGTGCATAATAAAGCGCATCCTGAGGGATGTATAGCTGAAGCATATTTGGCAGATGAGTGTATGACATTTTGTTCAAGATATATTGAAGGTTTTGAGACAAAGCACAACCAACCTTCACGAAATGATGATAATGATGAGTCCATTGCTTGTCTTGATGATGAACATCAACAAAAATTTTTTCCTCATGCTGGAAAACCTCTAGGCAAGCCTAGAAGTTATGTTATAAGGAGTTTGGCTAAAATCCAGGCACATAGATATATGCTTTTCAATTGCCCAGATGTCAATTCATACCTTCGGTATTATCTCAAGCTCATATACATTGTTAGATTAACTCTTTTTGAAATGAGAATTCATTACATTTTTTTCTTTTTGTAGAATGCACGCTGAGGATATTAGAAAAACATATCGGCAGGGCCATATCACCCCAAATATTATCGAGTGTACACAAAATGAGAAATTCCATGAATGGCTTAAAGCTCATGTAAGTGTCATTTTCACATGATTTATATGAAGAACTACAATCATGACTAAATTAATTCTAACTATACAGATAATGTACTTGGAGGGAAAACATGGCATAGATTGTAAAGAGTGATCTTATATGGCTAGCCCGTGGCCCAATTACACCAGCAAAAAGATACCGTGCTTTTAGTACCTAAGGCTTTTGGTTTAGGCCCAAACGTTTGGATGGGGTGACACAAAATAGTGGAGTTGTTCTAACTGCAAAAACATCTAGCTACACTAAATCAAGTGACACAAATCCTGTTTTTGGTGATTTGACATACTTTGGTAGGATCGTTGATATTATCGAACTCAATTACTCTGGACAATTTTCAATGGTACTTTTTAAATGTGAATGGGTTGATGTTGTTTCTGGAAAAGAGATTAGAAAAGACAAGTATGGTTACACACTTGTTAACTTCTCACATCTCATACATACAGGAGAAAAAATTGAGCACGAGCCTTTCATATTGCCTAACCAAGTAGATCAAGTATCTTATGTCGATGACCCATTGAATCCTGGATGGTCCGTGGTAAGGAAGAACAAACCAAGGGATATATATATGACATTGGTGAGGAAGAATGGACAGGTGACACAGCATTTGAGCCATTCCATGTTTCACACCTTGGAGCAATGTTCAATGATGCAAACAATAATCAACAATGGATTAGAACAGATGTTGAAGGAATGACAGTGGATGCTAATAACAGTGCTTTGAATAATGAATTATAGTGGATGTTAATTATTTTCTTTCCTAGTGTATTTGGCTACTTCATGGTATGTGCATTTTCTGCTTGGTGCTCTTAAATATTTCAGTTGATTAGTTATGTTAGGAAATGTACTAGTAGTTATAGGCAAGTGTGTCCAATTTGTTGTTCTTGCAAATATTTCATATTTCATGTATTGTTAAATTATGCGCTTACATAAGTCTGTATATTCTTGCTTTGACTTGGTATAATTTTTCCTTGATCTTTATGTTGTTATGGATCGCCTTGCATAGCTGTACAAAGAGACTTGGGTGCAGAACAATGAGTCAAAAAAAAATGGTTATGTAGTCACGACCAAAAGTAAAAAAAATTATATATCTAATAATAAATATATTATGTTTATTTTCAGGTCCATCCGTTTGTTAAGGTGGAAAATTCAAGTGAAGACTTGCGTTGCCAACTTCTTTGCAGATTTCAGTTATAATTTTATTCAGTTCTGTAGGTAGCACACTGAGGAAATTTTTCATTGTATACGAACTTCTGATTTTTTTAAATGATAAGTCATGTAATAATGTTATTAACTCTATGATTTCTATGGTGTCTTGTTTTCAACATATTAGCTTTTAATGCTATGACCCTATTGTTGTCTTGTATTTCATGCATTAAATTATTTTATAAAGACATATATATACGGTTTATTGGAGTTCCACTACTATGCTAGGGGTAGAGTATAGGTTAATTACTGTACATCATATTAATAGATGATGTCTGTTTTTCACATGTTAGCAACATAGTAAAAAAAAGAGATCAGCCACCGAACCGCTCGAGCACCTGGTTCACTGGGTCACTGGTCCAACTGCCGGTTCGTTTGGTCCAGGTGTTGAACCGGAAGGTTTATTTAGCATACAAATCTCCTCCAAGTCAATATGTGTTCGCTATCTTGTTGGTAGTAGCGCTTGGTTTCCATGTTGGCAGCTCGAGTTTGATCCCTCCCTGTGCCATATTTTCTCACCATTTTGCAATAAAGCTTATTGGGCTGCTTAGTAAGCACCATGGGTCTTAAAAGACAATTTACATATTTTTTTTGAATGTAGAAAAGTCTAAGAAAGAGCAGTCTACCAACTGACTGCTGTAAACATGGTACGATTCACCATTTTGCAATAAAACTTATTGGGCTGCTTAGTAAGCACCATGGGTCTTAAAAGACAATTTACATATTTTTTTAAATGTAGAAAAGTCTAAGAAAAAACAGTCTAACCAACTGACTGCTGTAAACATGGTACGATTTGAAGAGTAACTTTGAAATTGTTCAGAATGTCCAGAATGTCGTTGCACAAAAATAGCATAAAGCCTAGGGTAAATAGTTAGAAATTTTAGGTACATCAGGCAGGAGAAAGCAATAACAAATAATCATTTTTAAAAGTTCATGATGTAGTAAAAAGAAAATAGTAGGTCTACAAGTATTATACGTGTTTTTTGGCGACCAGATTGAGGATCATACATTGTAAAACAAGAAGAGCTGAGTAGCTTGGTGGTTAAGACTCACAATGAAATCATGAGGTTCTGAGATCATTTCCTAACTCTTGCAATTTTTTTAGCTTTATTGATTCAACAGTGATTTAATATTAATTCAATGGGTCTTTGGAAAGCTATTTTAATGGGCTTTGGAAATATAAAGGTTGTACCAATGGATCATTCGGTCTCTTAAACTAAATTTTTATTTTTAAAAAATTAAGTTAATATTAATTCAATTGGCCTTTCGAAGCTGATTTAATAGGCCTTCATAAAACTAAACAGGTGTACCAATGGTTTATTCGGCTTCATAATCTAAATTTTATAATTAGTTAACTAGAGAGTAAGGTTTCTTTGTGCAGTGGATTTGTGAAGGTGTGCACGTAGAGGTTAGGTTTTCAACTCCTAAATTCTTGTTTTGAACTATATTTCTTTTTTTTCATATATTGTGATACTATAGGTAACACATCGAATATATGTTACAATGCACCTTGTAACACAAAGCAAAGTGTTTCCTACAGTGTGTTCTTGTAAGACATGTCTTTTTGTGTTACAAAATGTAGGTCCTGGCGTAGTGTCAGCAATGACGGTGAAATCCACCAACCGTGATGGCGAAGAAACAAGTCGGTGGCAATGGAGGCAATCGACGGTGAAGACGATGTTGCCATCAGCAATGGCGGCAAAATTCACCAACCATGGTGGCAAAGAAACCAGTTGAGAACGATGGAAAGCCGGTGGTGAAGATGATGTTGCCTTATCAACAATGGTGGCAAAATCCACCAACCATAGAGGCGCAAAAACTAGCCGGCGATGACAGAAGCAGCCGACGGTGAAGACGATGTCGCCATCAACAATGGCTACGGAATCGACCAACTGCGGAGGCAAAGAACTAGTCGGCGACGACGGAGGTGACCGATGGTGAAGACGATATCGCCATCAGCAACAGTAGTGGAATCCACCAACTGTAGAGACAAAGAAACCGGCCAACGACGACGGAGGCAAGCTAATGGTGAAAACGATGTCGCCATCAACAATGGCAGCAGAATCCACCAACCGTGAAGGCAAAGAAACCAGTCAACGACGACGGAGGTGAACGACGGTAAAAACGATGTCATCGTCAGTAACATCGGCGGAGTACATCAACCGTGGAGGCGAAGAAACCAGTCGACGACGATGAAGATGATGTCGCCATCAGCAACGGCGACGGAATCCACCAACCATGGAGGCAAAGAAAATCCGACGACGGCGTGAAGACAATGTCCTCGTCAGCAACAGCGGCGATGGAGTAGGCTCATTGTCACGCCCCAATTTTCGTTTGGGATTAAATATTGCTCAACAAATCATTTCTAGAAATTATATGAAATTGTAAAGCAATCTAACAAGTGAAATTTAATTTGGGAAATGAAATTTCCTATAAAAATAATGGCTAGAAATATTTTTGTAATATTCTCCATGCCCTAAAGTACTCTCTGGAATTTCCTGTGAATTTTCGGAGCCCAAGAAGTAATTTAAATAATACAAACTTCATTTAATCAATTAATTAAATTGAAAAACCAATTAAAAGCTTCCTGCTTGCACTTGGGCCGCTTTTGGGCTAAAGTCCTTTTCTCCTCTCTTGTGGCCCACGTCACGATGCGCAACACGTTGGCCCACACTCCGCCCGGTGCTTCCACCTCTCCCCGGCCACCTCACCGCCTCCTACGCCTATAAAACACCCCCGAACTTCCCTCTACCAGTTCCTCATTTTCACCGAGCTCGCTGCACTCCTTAACCACTCTCTCGCCGCGAGCTACAAGCTCCGCCGCCGCCGCCATACTCTGGTCGAGCTCCATCGCCGCCCTAGCCATCGCCGCGCCAATCCGCCGCCACTGTCGGCTTCGCCACATCGCATAGCTTCCCTGCCACCACCCCATCTCCTCAAACTGTCGTTGGAGGATCGCATCCACCGCTAACCCGAGCTCCAGCACACATTCGCCGCCTCCGGCCGCCTCTTGCCGCTGGTCCCGACCTTCTCAAGCCGCACTACTGCAACCGTCTCGTTCGCCACATTGAGAAGCTTCTCGGCCACCGCTCCTCTTTTCCCCGCCGCCACCAAAGGCGTTGCCTCCACCATCCACCTAAGGCCGCCGCCGCGTTCGCCGCCTTCGGCCAGCGACCGCTGTCGTCCTAGCCTCCGCCATGTCGCGCCGAGGCCACCTTCGACTCCACCGTGCCGCGGAGCAGCTCGGGCACCCCTAAGCCTTCGCCGCGAGCCACTGAACCATCGTCCCGGCCTCCACCCGAGGAGCGCCGCCTTCCACCGCCGTCGAGTTGTTTTCGTGGCCACTTCTCCCGTCGCTTGTCATTGGTGAACTTTTCTTTCCCATCCTCCTCCGTTACTCTCGTGCCCGCACTGCCGTGCCGGTGGCTACCGCCGGTGATCATCGGGCCGGACGCCGTTGCCTCCTGTCAGGTCAGCCGGCGGCCGTCGTCCCGTCCTCCCTTGACCGTCCGATTGCCCCCGGGAGGATCCGGGCTGTCTGCGTGGCCTCCCGATGGTGCCCTGCATCAGTGCCATCGTGACGCCATGTCGGTGCCACATCTGCTCGCCTGTCCATTGTGGCCGCCACGTGGTACGCCCACAGACCGGGGCACGCGTGGAGCGGTCCACCGTGCGTCGCCCCGTCTAGCTGCCGACGGGTGGGACCCGCGTGTTGGCGCTGGTCCCCTTTCTGACATCAGCATATCGCTTTTCCTTTGAGAAAATAAATAATAATTGCACAATAAATCATATTTAATTCCATAAATTCATTTAAATGGCTCAAAACTTCTCAAATTCACAACTATTTCATACAAACTCCAAATTGGACCATTCAACTTTCAAAATTCATCTAAAATTGAGATCTACATGTTTGTTTACTTTTCATGTACTGTTTATTTGGTTTTTATCAGGGTTTTTCCTCATTTTGTGTGCTAGCGTGTAGATTCTGTCGTTTCGGAAGATCGTGGTCATGAGGAAAAGAGTTCGGAAGATTGTTTGAAGAAGCAAGGCAAGTCACACATTCCCCTTGAGCATGTTGAACCTACTTTATAAAATGTTTTATCGTTTGCAAATAAATTGCACGTTTTGCTAATTACATGACAATAGGGATTACCTACCTACTTACTTGTGCCATGTTTACTTGATATCCAAACTGTGTCAAACTTGGGTGATAATTTGACTAGCTTGTGTCGATTATGTTGACCTTGCAAGAATTATGATATGCTTAGCCATGCTTAATTACCACTAGCTCACTGAATGGGTTAATTACACTATCTACATTCAATATCTGGATAAGCTGAGAGCTCGAAGCATATGGCCATGTTCTATTGGTCGTAATTATCCAACTAAAATACGGCTTAATGGTGTGCTGTGGGTGTATGGTTTTGCTAGTCGCACCCATGGCAATTAAGGACTAGTTCATAGGAAATCCTAGAAGATTTACCGTGCTTACCACAAGCAAGAATGGGCAACTGCTAGACTTGTAGTATAGCTCGACCCTTTCCTAGGAACCGAGGCTAGGGTAGGCATGATGGAGTTGGGTCAGCCCTGGTTTAAGGGTTGATCAGCTGTCAGATTCACCACAGTGCACGGAGGGACTGCCCACCCCGGTTTAAGGGTGGGGGCGAAACCTCAGTATGGTGTGGATGGTTAGGGGAGAGTTATGCAAAGGGTCTTGTCATGATTTCCCCCTTTGCAGTACCATGGTGGTACTTGGGGCATGGCAACATGTGTGGAATCGTGTCTTGTGGGTAGAGTTGTACACCTCTGGCTAGAGTAAAATTACTCGAATAACCGTGCCCGCGGTTATGGGCGATTGACCAGCTTCACCGTGATTAGTCCCACAATTAATTAACTTGACTTATTGAACTGGTGTAGTTCGGGTGGTTTGGTTGGGCCTGTTCAACGTGGTGTAGCGTTGTTCAGTGGATATTTAATCTTGCCTTAATAAATCAACTATTTTATCATTTTCAACAATAAGTGTTTACAACCGCCTTTATGCAAATAGCCACAAACTTTTCTTTGTCTCCCCTTGCAGGTCTGCATCATTGGTGTGGCTTGCTGAGTATGGTGATTGTACTTAGTCTTGCTATTTCCCCATTTTTATAAGTTTAGTGCTTTTGAGCTAAAGACAAAGTTAGAGGGCCAAGGCTTATATCCTAGTTGAGTTTTGCTTGTGGAGTGGACTTGGAGCCCTGCTAGGATCATCCTTTTTTTTGCAGCTACTGCTTTCTTTTCGTGTGAGGACTAAGTGCCTCTTCTGTTAGTATTTACGCTTTATTTACGTTTGGATTTGTATATTAATTTATCGTTTTGTGTACCCTGGCTTGATTCTTGGACAGTGATTTATACACAAAATAGTTTGAAAATTTGGCCAAAATTTCTGGGCGTGACACTCATGGTCGATTGACCACATAGCGACGCCATGAGTCCATGACCGGCATCAATCGCCTCAGTAGTACCATGTAATTATATGCGAAAAACAACAAAAAAACAACAAGAGATTAATCTGACATTAGAAATCAATCTAATAAATAGCGATAAGTTGGAAGGGAAAAAATCCGGTGATGTCGGAGATTAAATCGTCAAACTCGCCGAGATTGATCTTCCTAGCTAGACTGAATCTGAGATGGAGACTTGGGGCGAAAACGAACCTAGCAACGTGGGAGATTGGTTCCGTCGCACTCGTCGGTGGAAAACTCGGTGCAACCCCTACCTGGCGCACCAACTGTCGATTCTGGAAATCGGCAATAATAAAAGGGGTAGCAAACGAGATCTAAACATGGATGGATGCGAAAGACAAGGATTTAGATAGGTTCAGGACATCTCGATGAGAGGTAATACCCTACTCCTATTTGGGGATTATATCTGCCGGGTGTATATTGATTTGACGATCGAGTTGTGGTTATGCCTTTGGAGGGCATCCTGCCCTCCTTATATAGGTTGGGGGGCAGGATTACAAATCTAGAAACCTAGCCGGATACGTATCAGTTTCCTAAATCTACTTTACAATATTACCGAACCAGGACTTTGGGCCGTTCCTTAATATACAAAGAAACATAATACCCATGTCATGGTCCATTACATATTCCATATACATAATCTATCCTCTATATTCAGTCGGATAGACCAACCGTGTGGGTATATCATACCTATAATCTCCACACTTGGTGGGTACAAGATGAATTACTAGGCCGATCGGTCATTGTTTTCTAACATGGTTGACTTGTTTATCTTGTTGGTTGCAGATCAAATCAACTGGCATGCCCTACACGCACCTAGGCAAGCCTTTGGACCTGCACCGGAGTAAAGCAAACCTCCCAGGCCGTCGTGGAAATGTGGAACCCGTTTGGTTGCAAAGCGGGTCGAAATTCTACGCCAACAGTGATTAAACCAGCAAGAGGAACGCGAGGAGAAATCCTGCTACTATGGAACTCTCGCCTGATCGACGTGCACGACGTGAAGCTAAAGTGCTTCTCAATCACGGCCATAATAATGCTCCTGAATACCTCATCGAGCTTTCTCGTCTCAGCGGTCTATGGACCTACGAGACATAGAGAAAAGGAAGCATTCCTATGGCAAATCAGGAGATTAAAGCCCGATGACGATGAGCCTTGGCTGCTCCTTGGTGATTTCAACATGATATATAGAGCATGCAACAAGAACAACATGAGGCTAAACATCAGACGAATGAGTCGTTTCTGTGCGGCTATAAATTACCATGAGCTCAAAGAGATCCGCCTGCAAAACAGGAAATTCACCTGGAGCAATGAGCGGCAATGTCCGACCCTTGAAAGGCTAGACATATTCTTCTGCAACAAGGAGTGGGACCTCACCTTCGGCCATCACATCCTTCACGCCTTATCCTCCAGCACATCCGACCATTGCCCATTGCTACTATCAAACCCGGGAGGATGTCGGAGTCCGAGAACCTTCAAATTTGAGAACTTCTAGGTCAAACTTCCAGGCTTCAAAAAAGAGGTCCATGATGCTTGGCACCAGCAAATAATGCACCACGAGCCACTGCACCGACCTGCAGAAAAAATGAGTCGCACTGCACTCGCCTTAAAAAGATGGGTAAGGAACATCAGTTCAGAAATGCAGCCCAAATACCACATGGCCCTTGATATCATCCAACGCCTCGACGTGGCCCAAGAGAACCAAGAACAGGCAGAATTCAAGCTGTGTGTAGGCCTGAAGCGCAGACTCGTTGAATTAGCAGTGCTGGAAAGAGCAAGGAAGAAACAGGCCGCTCGCCTGACAAACATCAAAGCAGGAGATGCCAACAGGATATTCTTCCACCGTAGAATAAATGCACGCAAGAGGAAAAACCACATCTACTTCCATCGGAAGAACACTGGATGGGCTACCATGCATGCCAAAAAGGGCAGACAATCTCCGATCACTTCCACCATAATATGGGCAAACCGGAACAAAGAACTCATGACTTCAATTGGCCTTCGCTTGGGATTGCTCCGCTTTCCCTAACCGGTCTGGAAGATCCCTTCTCAGACGTAGAGATCCCTAAGGCGATTGCTAAAATGCCGGCTGACAAGGTGCCGGGACCGGACGGCTTCATGGGGAAGTTCTTCAAGGCATGTTGGGACATCATAAAAGATGATGTTGTGGCGGCCTTCAATGCCTTATAAAATGCGAGGAATGTGCACCTAAACCTACTTAACTCACCAAACGTGGTCCTCATTCCCAAAAAGGACGGTGTGGAGGAAATTGGAGACTACAGGCCGATCAGTCTAATCCACAATTTTGCCCAGATCTTCTCCAAAGTTCTAGCCATCAGGCTACAGCCACTCATGCACACCCTCATTTCAGGAAACCAAAGTGCCTTCATCCATGGCCAGAGCATACACGACAACTTCATGTACGCCAGAAACATGGTGAGGAAGCATCACAGGACTAGAAGACCAATCTTGCTTTTCAAGATAGACATCTCCAAAGCCTTCGACTCAGTGCGCTGGGACTACCTCCTCGCCCTCCTACAGAATAGGGGCTTTTTGCAAAAAAGGCGAGACTAGGTAGCTGGACTACTATCCACTTCAACCTCAAAGATCCTCCTAAATGGAATTCCTAGAAGGGCGATCCGCCATGGCAAAGGGTTAAGGCAAGGCGACCCCCTGTCCCCTTTCCTGTTCATACTTGCAATAGACACCCTGCAACGTCTGCTGGACAAAGCCATTGATCTAGGGATGATTGGCAAAATGTGTTGGAGATCTATCCACTTTCGCAGGTCCATGTACACAGATGATGTGGTTGTCTTCTTTAACCCTAAAAAAGAAGATGTACAAGCTTTCTCTGAGCTTTTATACCTCTTTGGAAAAGCAACAGGCTTATGTACAAACCTACAATCGCAGGTGGCGCCGATCAAATGCGACAACCTGGATCTGGATGATACCCTCGATGGTACGCCGACTACTAGAGCCACCTTCCTGATGAAATACCTTGAGCCACCACTGACCACGAGAAGTCTATGAAGATGCAACATCCAGCCGCTACACGACAAAGCCATGAGCCGCATAGCAGGATGGCGGGGAAGACACGTCGGCATGGCAAGTTAGACAACCTTGGTGAGGTTAGTGCTCACATCGCAACCGGTCTTCCTTCTAACTGCTGTATAGACAACGAAGGAGTTCATAGAAGCCCTGGACAAACAAAGAAGGAAGTTCCTCTGGGCAGGTGGGGAAGCTCTAATGGGTGGGAAGTGTAAGGTCAACTGGACACGGACCTGCCTCCCCAAAGCTTCTAGAGGACTGGGTATTCTGCACCTTGAGAAATTCGTGAGAGCCCTGTGTCTGCGGTGGTTGTGGCATGAATGGAAATTGCCAAAAAAGGCATGGGTGGGATCAGAAATGCCTTGCGACAACATCGACAAACTCCTCTTTGCAATAGCAAGAACGATAATGATGGCGACAGAGCAAAAGGGAAATTCTAGGACTCTACCTGGTTGCAAGGGAGGAGTCTCAGAGATGTAGCTCCCTTAGTCTTTGCGTCTTCCAGAAAAAAAAAACAGAGCGCTACAACAAGTTGCCTTCTCTGGCCAATGGCTGCTTGACCTGGATATTCTGGCAGCTGCAGAATGGACGACAGATCTAATCAGCCAGCTCGTCACTGTCTGGAGTGTTGTCCAGAACGTGCAACTCAGGGACAACGAGGAGGATAGGATCACCTGGAAGCTAACCAATCATGGAGAATACATGGCGGCGTCGGCTTACAATGCGAAACTCATGGGCAAAACGAAATCCAATTTCGACACATTCATTTGGAAGCGTTGGGTGCCACAAAAACGCAAAAGCATTGCATGACTGGAGCGCCAAAACAAGCACTTCCCACCTTAATTTTACTGGTATCCTAGGAGATATGGAAGGAAAGAAACCAGAGGACGTAAAGAGCTCTCAGCGCCCAGCCTAATAAACAAGATAAAAGAGGAGGCCAAAATTTGGGCCCGAGCGATCGCTAGGAAGCTAGTTGTTTGGCTACCACACTAACCAGGCCCTTGGGGCCTAGCTTGTACAGTTCTCTTGCTTTCTCCCTAAAGTTTTTCTCCTTCTCTATTCAATGAAATTAGAGTTGGTCGATTCGTTCAATAAAAAGTATGCCAAATTTTCAATCTTCTTGTTCTTTTAATATGTTTCTGACAATCAATCTGTCAGTGTCAAGGATAAGGCATACCTCTTATACACGGGTTAATGAAATATGGCAATATCATATACCCGATAGTATATGAGAAGGTGTTCATTAATTAAGGAAATATGGCTACTAAGGAAGGAAATTATCTTCCCACTCTAGTCGGGGAAGATAAGGTTTCTTAGGCCCGTATTCGGTTTTATCTCCTTGAGTTCTACTTGGAGAGGAAGGTAATCTATGCAATATAAACAAGAGAAATCCAAGAAATGCCATTGACAAGCACCCAATTCCAAGAGTTTCATGAAATACCATTGTACAAGCGATTTTGTCCAAGAAATGCCATTGTCATTGGGTTCCGTTAGCAGCCCTCCGTTAAGTGCTATAGTATGAACATTGCATTTAACAGCACGGGATGGACGAAACCCTAACGACGATGGCATTTCTGGGACAAAATCGCTTGTATGATGGCATTTCTTGGATTTGGTGTTTGTCAATGGCATTTCTTGGATTTTCTCTATTAACAAGGCTGCCACGTTCTGGGAGTGGCATCGAGTTACAAGCCATAGTCAAAGCCACAGCCAGGAGCAATCTGGAGGATGTTAGTACCGTATTCGTCGAATAAATCTCATCAGGCCGTTCTCGATAGCTTTTAGTTGGCAAATTCATCCAATTGTTCTATTCCCCAGTGTAATCTAAGTGATATTCAAATCCATAATACATATAAACTGGAGTAGGGTTATTACTCATCTTGAGGGCCCAAACCAGTATAAATCCTTGTCCCTTGTCTGTTTGATCCATTCTCGCGTATACCATAGTTCCAACGACCCTCATACTCTACAAACACCATGGTCGATGTATAGCCCGTCGACAATGACGCACCAGGTAGGGGGTTTGGTGCAAAAAGGTTTTGGTGAGATGAATTGAAGAGCAGGATTTTCTGATGAGGGCTTCTACGACCAACCTGGCCTAGGAGATCGAACCCAACCAGCCTTCACCGTGGTCCAAGTCGGCTCCATCGTCTCTTCATTCTTTGCCACCATTTTGATCTCGCGCCCCTTAGCACGTGTTGAGTATGAGGCCATGATGACGGCACGAGCGAATACATCTCCTCAAATGGCCACCTCTCTGGTTCTTACTAAGAACGAGGCACCAAAGTCTCAATCTGTCAATAGAAGGCCTAAAGTAGCCCGATCTTCGACTTCAGCCAATAAGCGTGCGCTGACAAGGAAGTCTGCTGACATGGTTAACGCATGGTGTCCAATCCATAAGACTTCTAGTCACTCGTTGGCTGGATGTCGTGTCATAATCTAAGCAAAAGCTGAACTCAACGCTTGTGAGGAGCATGGGATTCAGCGTGTTTCTCCATATAAGGCATGGTGCTCTATCCATAAGTACAAGAGTCATCGCCTAACCAGCTGCGAGATATTCTTGAAGCTTGCAGAACCAATTACTCAATTTCCATGTTGCCTGATCCACTCTCATAGAGATCAATCTTGTATGATGTCTTTGGACGATGACTCTTTGGTAAACCATCAGAATTGATCCTGATAAACCATCTATTCTCCATAGCCTGGAAAGCGTGGAATCCTCTAGTTCAAGTTCTCCGCGCAACGTGAACATGATCGACGTCGAGATCGAAGGCAGGGGTGCAGACAACCGTACGCCATGGGATTCCATAGAGGAGGGCGAGTTCATTCGATCTCGAGATGGGCCCCTCCCCAAGCTCAACCTGTCTGCACTCCTGCCGAACACTTCACCACCATCAACAATCTGCTGTGACAACCTCCTTTCGATCCAGTAACCCATCCAGAGGCGGATGTGTGGTTAAAGCGAATGGAGTCCACTATCACACTCAACTATGTTTTTATTGCGGCAGTAGGACCGCCACCTCCAGACATCCCAACTCAGGTTGACGAGGTTGCCGAGAACGTTGGCGCTAGTAATGGCCACAAAGGTCGAGAATGTTGATCCTCGAAATGGTGAACATCGTATTCCTGATAACATGTCACCACAACGGCGAGCCCAATAAGCACGACTCTTTGACAAGATGCTCGCGATCTCTGCGAACAAGTAAACAACTTAAGGTGACAACAACAGGATCAACACGACGACGGATGCTGATAACCCCAAGATAATCAGCACAGGGCCAATTGTCGGGACAACAATCGTGATGAAGACAACAACCATGATCACGATCAAGCCCACGACCACCAAGGTATCCCGGGACGCCAAGGTGACAACAAGCGAGCTCCACATCACCAGCATGATGAAGAGGAAGACTCCCGATCTTTGCACCCAAGACGTTGCTGAAGTCATGTTCTCCGACTTCGTGATCGGACACCCGACTACAGAGATCCCTCGTCATCCTCTTCGTCATCATCTATGGGAGATTCACGTGGCCATCGTGGTCGCCAACCATCTTTCCTACCTAAACGCGTGTGAGCCTTTAAGCCATCCCTTCGAGAAGTAAATTGGCCCCCAAAATTCCGTCCCGCACCAGTAGAGATGTACGATGGGAGCACAGATCCAGAGGAGTTCTTACACATATACTCTACTATTCTATACACCATCGGCGCAGACAACAACACACTTGCAAATTATTTGCCAAAAGCGTTGAAGGGATCTGCTCAGTCATGGCTTGTTCACCTTTCTTGAAACTCAATATCTTCCTGGGCGGACCTTTGGAAACGATTCGTTGTGAATTTTCAAGGCATCTACAAAGGACACGTGGTCAAAGACAATCTACACGCCCTTAGGAGGAAGCTCATTGAACCTCTCCGAGATTTTATTCGATGTTTGAACAAATGTTGAAACACGACCTTCGAGATCATCGATGCATCCGTAATACGGGCCTTGAAGTCTGGAGTCCGAGATCCCTATACGATTCAAGAACTGGTGACAAGGTGGATCTTGTCCACCATGAAGTTGTTCGAGATCATTGATAGGTGGGCCTACGCAGATGAAGCCATTCAAAGGAACATCAAGAAAGGGATAACGGCGAAAGAGAAGCAACCAGCTAAAAAAGACAACCGGGAACCAAGTCAGAAATCCAATCGCAAGAAAGTAGGAAAGAGAAAGGCATGGTCGGAGGTTCTTGTCGCAGAACAAGATAAAAAGCTCCCCAACGACCTCCTTCTGAAGATGACGGCCCAGTAAGACAATGGTGTCTAGTGCACAAGACCAGCGTTCACACGTTCGAGGAGTGCAACGTATTCTAGAAGGCCATGGCTAGGAAGATAGCCCAAGATAAGGGAGAGAGGGTTCGCATTTTAGAGAAGGGCAATCACGACCCTCTGTCCCACGACGAAACAGATTTCCCCAACTTCGACTAACACATGGCCCACATCTTTGGTGGCTCAACCTCCTATTCTTCGAAAAGAGAATCCAAGAATGTAGAATGCGAAGTGTGCTCTAGAACCCGGGGGACGGTGTCTAAGATGATGTGGTCAAATCAAAGGATCAAGTTCTCCAATGCCAACCACCCAACTCTAATGACAGCCCTAGGCGATATCCGACAGTAGTCAAACCTACTATCTGGAACATTAAAGTTGCCTGAGTTCTTATTGATGGTGATAGCTCCATCAACCTCTTTTTCGCCAGCACGCTCAATGCAACAAGAATCCCGAGAAGGGAGCTCATCCCTTCAGAGCAGCCCTTCCACGGCATCACCACAAAATCATCGTCAAGGCCTCTTCGAAAGATCACGTTGCCGGTAAACTTTGGAAGAGCTGACAACTTCTGAACATAGCAGATCACGTTCAACATAGCAGAGTCTGACACCGCCTACAACGCCATTCTCGGAAGGATAACACTCGCCAAGTTCATGGTAGCTTCGCATCACGCCTATCAGCTAATCAAGATAGTAGGATCCAAAGGGATAATCACAATATCGAATGCAAAGATGGCCGTGCAGAGTGACAAGAGGAGCCTCGATATGTGTTGATGGTCGTTAAGTGCAAACATAAACCGTCAACTCCTGCATAAGTAATAAAAGATAAAGTATCAAAACTTAGTGGTACGAGTTTATACTAACCATTTCCACTAGTTTTGGTACATCTATGTAACATACCAAAAATTCGAATTTCGAATTTTGACCTCAGTTAAATAATTAAAATATGTTTTCGAGACGATGACCAAAAATCCTTCGACTTATACAACCTAAGCAAGGATTTAACTAGTTAGTGGTTATATATAGAGTTGCAAATGATTTAAAACTGTGTCCTTTCAAATTAATTTGATATGTAAAACATTTTTAGGAACACAAGTATGAATCCCTGTTAGTTTATATTTATATAAATAATAAAAGCATTATACTAATTACCACCACCTTGGTACTTAAGTTCAACTCAAATATATATACATTAATACCTAGGGAACTTGTGAGTTTGAACATGGTGAATTGAAAGTAAAAGACTAACAACATCATCTCTGGTTAAATACAAATCAAAATATAATATTACAACCATTTAAATATTTAAAATAAGAATACTTTAAGGTAGATGCACTCATTGAATATGAAAAATTAATTGGGACAATATAAAATCATGGGAAAATTCATGTAGATACTACTCAATATATAAATCTCACTGGAATTTTGGTATAATTTAATATGTACATTTGGTACCCCAAATAATTGGGTCACACCAGTCAAACTATAATTATTTCTAAACCCTAATCGGCAAAACAGATACACCTCTCATATGTGTATTTTATCACATAAAAATGTATAGGGGATATAATTTATTCAAATACTAATATATTTATCATGAATTAATAATTTTTTCAGATTTTATTTTATAGGTTTTGACCTTCTAAAAATTCAAATCAATTTCGGCTGAACTGAATTTCTCTATTTTACTGAGATTAAAATATAGATTATTTTTGTGTGAAACTAAAGAAAATGGAATCTAGGTATTTTTATCTATCTCCAGTAAAATCCACTTTATTTTATCATGCATGGAAATTGAGTTATAGAGGTATAAAGAAGAAAGAAAGAAAAGAAAGAGGAAAACATATGTAAAATTACTTTGACAGTTGTTTACCAGTAAATCTACCCACTTCCTTCACCTTGCCTGTGTTTGCATCAACCTGGGCCCACATGGCAGTGACATGAGGTAGCTCCATCTCTGTGCATCCTGCTCCACCGCCTAGAACCAGCAGAGAGAGACAGAGTGGGGGAGAACGGCGCCGGCGTGCTCGACGCCTGGCCGAGACGTGTACGCCGCCGAGCTCACCCATATCCTCTCTCAGCCGCGTCGCATGATCATTCCCTCCGTTCCAGAGCCGATCCAACCGAGGGAGGGAGCCCTCAGCCTTCTCCATTGCCATTTCTTTGCCACCGGCCGTGGAGACGACGACCGTCACCACCGCTATTGCGCCACGGTCATCACTTCTCTTCTGGTGTTTTGTAGTCTCCAGATCCTGCCGATCCTATCCCCTCTGATCTCACCTCTCACCGTGCAGCTACCACACCGGAACACCGCCGTGTTCCCGAGAGCTCCAGAGCGCTGCCGCTACCACATCATCGCCGCTCGGCCAACTCCGACCAGATCGAGCCAAACCACCGCGCCATCATCTTCGTCTCGATCCCAGGAGCCAGCCGACCGAGGGAATCGGACCACGAAATTGTGGATAAGGAGATTGACCGTTTCTTCCCCAAATCCGGTCGCCGTACTCCATCGCCGAACACTCCTTCGGTGAGCACCAGAGCGATTCCTCACTCGTGGAGCATCCTTGTGTGATCCATATGGGTTGCCCCCGACCTCTTTTTAGCAGATCATCGGCCGGAGCAAGTTGACGCCGTGAAGCCAGGAGTCTATGCCGCCGCTGAAGCTCCTTCTCCATCGCTGTCACTGTCCAAGCTTCGCCGACCCACGCACGCCCTTCGGTATGTCTCGAGGAACCCCTTAGATGCGCATGCATGCATTCACTTACACAGGATCGGGCCGTAGCTCGACATGCATATGCATGCTGAGAGCTGTCGCCGCCTGCGCCATCGTCGCCACCCATCCCGGCCACTGCAGCTAGTGAAACCAATACCGATAGCTTCGCCGTGACCTCCTCTACCTTTTCTCTTTTAGTCGCCCACCGAGATCGGCCACCGTTCGCCATTGCCGCCGGTGAGAAGTTCGGCGGAGCACTGCTGCCCTACTCCTCTTAGCGCCGAGCCGCTGACAAGTGGACCCCACATAATTAGCGCTAAGGACTCGGCTTAGTACATGTTTAAAACTCGCAAGGTCTAATTTGTAAAAATCCTTAGACTGACATATGGGACCATGGACTTATTAGCAATAACTGAAAATCTTGAGGACTCTTAATGTAAAGGGTTATAGCACGTGTTAGGGAGCCCGGGTTGATTCCTCAAAACCTTAGGGACTTTTCTGAAAATTGACAGAGACCGACCTGTGGACCTTATCTTTTCAACTAAAAATTTGCTCAAACTTGTGAAATTCATATAAAATCAAATATAGCTCATTTTGAGGTGAACTTTAATATGGTAGAATAAAATCCTATGCTCACAGTATGAGATTTATTTCTAAAATTGCAAATAAGAAATAGCTAACATAGAGCTTGTAGAATTTGTAGGAAATTCATTTGTACTGTAATTGGAATGAACCAAATTTCTGTAGAACCACAAAAGAATGAACTTTAATTTAAAAATATAATATTTCATACTTTCTGTAACAGAAATAGTACCAATAATTTATATTGTAAAATGACCACTACAAATGCAAGTTAATTTCTAAAATTTATAAGAAATTCATACTAGCTCTAAAAATTATGAAACCAATTGGATTTATCTTAGAAAACAATCTTCTTCATCCCAGTAAGGTCAATTTAATCAAAAATCAGATATTAAAAATGATTCACAACTATACATTAATTACTACTACTATATATCAATGCAAACTTAGGAAATTTATAACTCATAAATGAAAAGAGATAAAATAGGAATTCTTTTACCTAAATCCATCTTAGGTCAGAACCTAACCACAGTGCACAAATCATGCATTTTAGAGCATTTTTGTATTTTTCGCATGATTTGGTATTTATGTGCATATCGGGTCATTTGTATAGATAATTCGCATCGACGGTGAAAGAGTGATTTAGGTGATATTCACTTTGTTCAAGATCAAGGCAAGTTTATACCTCCCCTCTCCTTTGATCACATTGAAACCCATGATTTGGGAGATGAAGTGTTGTTTGCGAAACTGCATATGTATTTGATTAAAAACGATATTTGAAACTTAATAAATGGTAGCTATGACCTTATTGCTGCATAATCTACCTTGATATGTTGTTATCCTCTCATTTGTAACCATAGGATGGATTTGATTACTTTACATATGTTCGCTAAAGAATATATATATGCTTTTATGTATACCATTTGCTTAGCCATGCTTAGATTTAAGCAAAATACTCACTCTTATGGATTTATAAATGGGATTTTGAATATTTGATTAATGCTGGATTGAAAATGAAATTATTGAGTATTTGCAAACTAAAGTGTGAGTAAAATGATTTTAGACTTGGGCGACAAGTGGTGTGCATATGGTGGTAGTTGCACACCGATAAGGGGAGTGTTCGCCTGAGTTGAATAAGGACTGAACTTCGTGTCACCAACTTGAGTATATCGTACATCCACATGTGCTATTATGGGGTAGCCTTAGCTAATTAAGTTCCTTAAGGTCTAGCCTTGCATATTGGTAGGCCGGAGTAGAATGAATTAGTCTGAGCGATGATTCATAGGAACTACCTATTTACCCCGCTGATTATGGGGGTAGTTTAGGCGTCTAAGTCTATCCAATTCAATGGTATAGTGTCTCGTGGGGGAACGGATGTGTTCGCTGCCACGGCGTTAGGTTTAAGGCGTGGGCCTGCCACCTAACGGTTCTGGGTCATGCCTAGGATGGATTCCAACTTGCCATAGCTGATGCAAGGTTAGGCGTTAAGTAATGTAAAGGCTACATTATGACCTCTAGACCACATTCACCATGAAGAATGTGGTAGTGTCTTGCAAACACAGAACAAACTAGAGTGTTCATATCATGTGGGTAAAGCTGTACAAACTCTGCAGAGTTCTCTAAAACTAATCGATTAGCCGTGCTCACGGTCATGAGCGACTTGTGAAGTGTCATGAGTATAGACTTTAAATTTTTGTTTTATGTTTTCAAATGATGAACTATGAACTATGGATTTGGAAATGGTGATTTGGTTTAAGTTATGATAATCGTGTTATGTTGATGATGATGGATGTGAGACTTGATGCCGGGTGGGCAGTCAAGTGTATTGTTTTTATGATGAGATTATAACTTGTTGCTGGTATGGGTAACAAGAGTATGTTTATGATGTTGATATAGTTAATATTATGATTCAACTATGTTAATACTTTGGTTAATTGAATCATCAACTCTTTTGAAAAGAATTGTGCACTAAAACTTGCTTTACGCTAAAACGAGCCACTTATATAGCTTTTCTTTGATTATATGCCATGCATGTAGTATGTTAGGATTGTCTGGTGCTTGCCGGTACATTAACTCATTTAATGTACTGACTCTTGTTATACTGGAATATCCATTTTGCAGGTTGTGTGCTTAGCCTTCTGAGTGATACGGGAAATCATTGTTTCTTCTAGGACCGGATCAAAAAGGGATTACTTCCTTGTCGGCTGCTTGTGGTTTCGAGTAGCCAAGCTTCCGCGGATCAGTGTTTATCTGGCCGTTTGGCCTAAGTATTTAAATATAAATGTAGAGTAAAGTTATTTGTGTTTACTCCCTATTATACTGATTTTCATCGCTTAGATGAGAGTGTGGAACTAGAGCTTTTCCTGGGATCTAGTTCTACACTGGTATGAGTATTGAGCATTTGGGATGTCGTAGAGCTTTAGCGAATTTTGTCAAGTCTCCTGAGATGTGTAACACATCTGGTCGCCATCTTCGTGTGGTTTGACGGGCATGTCTCAGGCTGAAGTTGACTGGCATGCTAAAGTCCCAGCAATATCCCCTATGCTCTATACTCGGGGTTGCAGGTTTTGTACTATGTAGGTCTTTTGACTTGATAGAGCGGCGATGAGGTTGGACGGTTATTGTTTTACTCAATTATTAATAGACCCCATCCAACTAAATAAATCGTGCTATCACTTCAGATAACTTACATAATATTTAACCCGGGGTGTCCCGACATCTATGTATGCAGGTCATTTAAGGAGAAAATACACCCGCCATACGACGAAAATGAACCTTGGGCCAATCACATGCAAGTACAAAGATTGGAGGGCCCAGAAATTAGTTGAAACCGACTTAAAGTGGGGCCAAACCACCCTCGACCGCCTTAGGGGCCCACATGACAACCTCTGGAGGAAATACGATGGAGAGAGGTGGGGCCCAGGGGTCAGCTGAACACCTGGTTTGGCCGAACCGCCATTGGCTCCCCTCATCTCCACCTTCCACGTGGATGATCTTGATAGCTTCCCAATGACGATTACTAGGGTACTGACCTTCCAAATCGACTTACAACGGTCATACTCATGCTATAAAAGGAGGAGGCTTCTCACACTTCAATACATAAAACTTGGATCAAGTAGAGTACAACTCACTTGTGAGCTTCATTTTTAGTATGTTGGTTTAGTAGATAGTGAGGGGAATCTCCAAAACGAGTTCCAGAGAGAAGCCGAGATTGTCGGACTTCTTCTCTTGCTTGTACCTCAGCGGATGCTTCCTTTTATAAAGTAAGTATTCGAGTTTCCTTATGTTATTTAATTAATTTCTTTAAGTGAGATATATCCTCATCGGTGTGGGTTCGTCGCTTAGTGAGCAACTAAGGGCTCTAGTACTATGACTCTAGATAAAGAAGGAAGTTCCTGCGCAAGGCTAGAGTAGTAATTAATAACTTAGACATGGTGTTTAGGTTAGAAATTACCTTCGTTTGTTGTATGCTCCACAGAAAGTGAGGAAGGCGACATGTGGTGATAGCCCTATCTGTCCTTTGTATTCCTCCATGTTCGGGTACATTATAGAGCTCAACGACGGACTCAGCTTGGTAGACCTTGGGGGAGGGCCGGTGCTCGAAGCATGCGATAGAGTTCTACCTTTAACTTAACTTAATTAATTAAAAGACATAGGAATCCTCTCTAGCCAACTATAGGTTGTTGTGTCCTTGGGTTGAATTCTAGTTAGTAGATATACACGCACGTTCCTCATGTTCGATACCCTTTGGTCACACGAAGGGGAAATGCTCTAAGGTATGCGTGCATTTGCGGATTTATTTTTTAACGTAAGAAATACCAACAAGCATTTCTATCACCATTTCCGGGGAACGAATGTTGTATTATCTATGAGCTTGGTTCACCCTCGTATCTTTTATTTTCTTTCCTTTCATTCCTTCCTTTCTCTTCTTACCTACCATGGAGCAGCCTTCCATTCAAAACCTCTCTACTCCAAGAGCCGAGTTCTTTGAGCCACCACAATCTTCAAAACCTATCCGGCCATTTGGCGATGAACTTAATCCTGGATTTATAGCCACTGACCTTCTTGGGTAGCGAAAGAGAAAATCCCTATAATCATCTATGTAAATTTGAGCAATTGTGCTCATGCTTATTAATTGCTAGCATGGCACAAGATACCTTGTAGTGGAAGTTGTTTCATTTTTCTCTTACGGAAGAGGAGAAACGATGGTACGCCCTTACAGTGAGCAAACTATACGGTGAGTGGGAGGGATTGAAAAGCAGGTTCTACCTTGCTTTCTTCCCGTTAACTCATGTATCTTCTCTCTGTAGGGAGGTTTTAATTTTCAGCAGTATGAGAAGGAGTTCATTGGTGCATCCTAGGCGCGATTTTCCTTGTTAACTCAAGCCGGCCTAGACTTGTCTTTACCCAACCACGTGTTGTTACAACACTTCCGTCCAGGTTTAGACAAGGAGTCTGCCATGTCTCTCGATGCTTTCGCCGGAGGTTCGTTTGCGCACAAGACAACGAGGGAAGGTAGAGAACACTTGGATCGTATCCTGGAGAATACCTATTTCACTCATTGCGAAATCATCCAGTAAATCGAGTAGACACATGAGGAATCACCCGTCGTTGAATCGGAGCCTTCTACCTCCACATCCCATGATTCAACTGTTGAATCGTCATCCGAATCATGGGAAACAAAGGAAGAAGAAATTCAGCCTTCGGAATTCCCATTTCAGTTTGAGGGTGATCTTTTTGAAGATTATGGAAACACCTTAAACTATTCTGCGCAAAAGAGACCACTGGGCCCGCATAGTTGGACTAAGCCTCTTGAGGAAAATTTCCTCACAAAGACATTTCATGAACTAACTACTATCATGAGCGACGAGTGGTTAAGGGAGGAGGAGCTTTCGTCTAAAGCAATTTGGATTAGCTCCCCGTCAGAGAGGCCATGGTGAAAACTATTTATAAACCCACGGTCGGAGCCAACGTTATGTCTGCATCCTTTGCACTTGCGTGCTTAGAGGATGAGCCGTTGGTATCAACAGATAAGACCTTTCAGGATCCATCCGGTCCTATCATAAAAGGTATGGGGTTATCCGCAGAGTGTCGATCTGGCACAATGATGTTGAGATCGTCCTTAATTTCCATGTGTTTGAAGTCTACGACTTTGACATTCTTATAAGCCATCCCATAGAAAAGCTTTTCTTTGTTGTGCCTAGAATCGGCGTTCTCAACATGAAGCTTGGAAAATTGGCGTTTTCCGTCCCGATCTCATGATCGAAAAATTCTTTGACGAAACTCGTTCCGAGTCTGAGCCAATTGAGGAAGTGCTGGTTGTCTCTCCTTTTGGGTCCCCTGAATCCCTCCTCGAAGATGATGCCACTGCATTCATTGAGTAAGAGAATGATCTGGGAGAGGTGATCGAGTTACCCAAAACCAATCCGCCTTCATGGCCTCCAGTTGAGCTCAAACCTCTTCCTTCAGGCCTTCGCTATGCTTTTATACATGGTCATACCGAGTCGCCCGTTATCATAAGTGATAAACTGACTGATGACGAATCTACCCAACTCATTTTCGTGCTAGAAAAGCATTATTCTATTCTTGGCTACTCACTTCAAGATCTCAAGGGGATTAGTCCGGCTCTCTACACACATCGCATCCCTTTAGATTCTTCTTGCACGCTCTCTCGAGAGCCATAACAGAGGCTAAACAGTGTGATGAGAGCAGTCGGGAAAAAAGAGGTCTTGAAACTCCTACATATCGGGATAATCTATGCTGTGTCGTCTAGTGAGTGGGTCAGTCCAATTCAAGTTGTGCCGAAGAAGGAAGGTATGACAGTCATTGAAAACTCGAAGAACGAGTTAATCCCACAACGAACTGTCACAGGATGGAGGATGTGCATTGATTATAGAAAGCTCAACAAGACTACTAAGAAGGATCAATTCCCGCTGCCCTTCATTGATGAGATGTTAGAGCGGCTGGCAAATCACTCCTTCAGTTTCCTTGATTTCTATTCTGGGTATCATCAAATTCCCATCCATCCCGCTGATCAAAGCAAGACAACGTTCATGTGTCCATACGAAACGTATGCTTACTAGCGAATGTCGTTCGGGTTGTGTAATGCATCCGCTTCATTCCAATGGTGCATTATCGAGGAAATCATGGAAGTTTAGTTGAGGTGGACAATGTTAAAATAGAAGTAATCCAGCAGCTTTCAACTTCTTCCAATGTTAAAGGGGTCCGTAGTTTCCTGGGTCATGCGGGGTTCTATCGTCGGTTTATGAAAGATTTTTCTTTAGTAGCTTGACCTCTCACTAGCCTGCTAGCTAAGGATGCTCCCTTTAACTTTGACGATGAGTGTCTAAAATCTTTTAATTACCTAAAAGCACTCATTTCAGCACCAATCATTCAACCCTCTAATTGGTCGCTTCCATTTGAAATCATGTGTGATGCTAGTGGTTATACTGTAGGGGCCGTTCTCGGTCAAACTAGAGATAAGAAACACCATGCTATCGCGTATGCTAGTAAAATGTTCACAAGAGCTCAGCTTAACTATGCTACAACTGAAAAGGAGCTTCTGGCCGTGGTTTTTTGCCATTGACAAGTTCGGATGTTACTTAGTTAGAGCCAAGGTAATAGTATATACTAATCATGCTACATTAAAATACCTGTTCACTAAGAAAGATGCAAAACCTCGGTTAATAAGGTGGGTTCTTCTACTTCAAGAATTTGATCTTGAAATTAAAGATAAAAAGGGAGTAGAAAATTTCATAGCAGATCATTTGTCGCGTATGCAAATCACTAACATGCAGGAGCTACCGATAAATGATTTCCTACGAGACGACATGCTACTAAAGGTGACAGACTCGAACTCATGGTATGCGAACATCGTCAACTTCATGGTTGCGGGATTTGTTCCATCGAGAGAAAACAAAAGAAGACTCATTTACGAGCGCCGAAGGCACTTATGGGATGAGCCATACCTTTACCAAGTCTGCTTCAACGGATTGCTCAGGAGATGTGTACCAACAGCTGAAGGTGCCCAGATCATTGAGAAGTGCTATGCGGTCCCCTATGGAGGCCATTATGGTGCATTCCACACCCAGGCAAAGATCTGGCAGAGTGGATTCTTTTAGCCTACAATGTATGAAGACACAAAAGAGTTCATTCGGCGATGCACAAGGTGCCAGAAGCATGGAGGTATCATCGCTCCCGATGCGATGCCGCTAACATACAACCTTCAAATGGAACTATTTGATGTATGGGGTATTGACTACATGGGGCCTTTCCAAATTCCCATGACTGCGAGTATATCCTGGTGGCCGTCGACTATGTATCCAAGTGGGTGGAAGCAATGCTGTGTCGTGCCGCCGACGCCAAGCACGCGCCCAAAATGTTCCACGAGGTCATATTCTCTCACTTCGGAACACCGCGGATGGTAATCAGTGATGGAGGGTCTCATTTCATCAATAAGACATTCTGTAACTTTTTACGAATGCTTGGGGCACAACACAATATTGCAACTCCATACCATCCCAGACAAGTGGTCAGGCAGAAACATCAAACAAGTAAATCAAGAACATTCTGCAAAAGACCATGAATTAGATGGGAAAAGCATGGACGCACAAGCTACCCGATGATCTTTGGGCATATAGGACCGCATACAAGACACCCATTGGCATGTCATCATACCAGCTCATTTATGGAAAGACTTGTCATCTACCGGTCGAGCTGCAACATAGGGCACACTGGGCTATCCTGACTTGGAACATGGACTTGGGACAAGCCGGACGACATAGACAGATGCAGCTGTTAGAACTGGAGGAATGGAGAGACAAGGCATATCACAATGTCTGGATGTATAAGGAAAGAACAAAAAGATAGCATGATAAGCGGATCAAGGTCAAGGAGTTTGAACCAGGAAACAAGGTGTTGCTGTTTTACTCTAGGGTGAAACTCTTCGGTCACGGAAAACTCCGGAGCAAATGGCTAGGACCATATACCGTCATCAACACTTCTTCTCATGGAGCGATCATGCTTCAGGACAATGAAGGTAATGTCTTCAAGTTAAATGGTCAACGTTTAAAAGTTTTCCTTGAACCGGTAAAAACTCCAGAACAGGAGTTAGACGTGGTAAATTTGGTCGATTTCCATGTCTTTCCTAAAATTTTCCCGAAGATTTCAAGGTTGGACCCAATCCAGCCCAAGCCCAATTATCTTGATTCTTGAACTTCCATCCTCCACGCACAAGGTAAGTCTGAGGTAAGTTTGCTTCCATTCGTTTCAATAAAAACTAATAAAATAATTGATTCACCGGGCTTCAACGGGTGAGTCCTTTGCTTTCACATTTCTTTTTTGTATCCTTTGAAGCACCCCAGGCACAGGAACTGATGTGCACTAGAGTTCCCGACCTTCCGAAAGGTTCTGATAAACAACGATTTGGACGGAGTCGCAACACAAATTGATCCGGCTTCTTGAACACGCACGCTCTTGAGCCCCGCAATCGCAGCACCACGTCTCCTCTGGTTATCACCCGTGTCGAAACGCGGGTGACCTCGCCGAGAAGGCTAATCTCTGTTTGCCAATCGAAGAACACAAACAAGAATGAGATAGAATACAACCAAAATTGCAGATGAATGATTAAGCTCACAAGTTGGGGTCTTACAAACCGATCTAGCAGCGAAACTGTTCTTGACAGATTAATCTAAGCAAAACCCAAAACCTAAAGATAGCGACGGCTACTGATATATGGAGTTTAGGGTCGTGCAAGCACCCCTTGATGCAACCCTAATGGGCTCCAACACGATACACGGGCCAAAGGCCCAAATACGGCGTCGCAGCGCCGGGACAGACTCTGAATGTCAACTTGTTCGGCCAATTCCCGATGACTCGTAACGAATTTGGACATGGGACTAGAACCATTGGAAAGGTTATCTTCTTAGCTTTCCATCCGTATAAAGAATGCCCCAATCCGAGCACGTATGCGACCTGGGCGCCCGTTTTAGTGCAGACTGGTCCTGTACTCCGAATTGCACCTGAAGTCGACTTGGAGAAGGTCTTGGTTTGGTCCCCAATCAACTTCTTTGATATTCCATGCATTCGTTATGCTCGGCTTCTTTTTCTTCATCCAAGCAAGTACCTCTGCAAACAAAAACAAACAAAACTCATTGTGTAGCAACGTATGTTCAAAAATATAACAAGTAAATCTTATGTACAACTGGTTAACCTTTGGCTGATTAATACACAAGGTAGTCATGGTTATATCCGAGCTAGTTGTGTCCTCATCATCCTCCCCTTCTTGATTGGAAACCGTCCTCGGTTTCATCTTATCATGGAACATTTTGAACTTATATTTATCTATCACAACATCTGATGAGGAACATTTCTTGATGGCCATATGATTGGATCCTGGTCGAAAAACCACAACACTCCCCTTCTTGCAAACCAACCTGTAACTCATTTAAACAACTAGAGGAACTTGATAGAGAATTACGTATACACATGCGATCCTCTAGACAATACATTTCATCATGAAAAGGAGGTATAGTCAAATCCGAACAAATATATACTCGATGCACATTATATTCTTCTTTACTATCATAATTGCCAATAACATGAAAAATTACATCAGAAGGGCATGGCAATTCAAATCTAGCAAATAATTTCTTCTCTAAACAGTTGAGTGGACAAAGATCATCAAATTGAATATAACCCCAAGTATTTAAAGAAGATAGCAATTTAAGTTCTTCATTCTCGCTAGCAATGTGAATAACATGTTTAAACTCAACACATGGTGGCTCTACTATAGAACTAACATGTTCATTCACTAGTGGTGGCATGGATATAAGTGAAGCATCGCACAACTCTTCTTTATCACAAGGAACATCAAGCGAATTGTTTTGTTACAAAGGTATTTCAACAATTGTTTCCACTATGGGTTGCTCTAATGTAGCATAAGTAGTGGACATAGTCGGCACATCATAACTATGCATACCTTGAGTAGTTGTAGCAACATTATCATTACCTTTTTTCTCATCTTTAGAAATTATAGGCGCTTGATCAATTAAACATTCCTCAAACATGCATGGAGCTATGGATAGGTCTTTTTGTTCTTCGTCTTTCTTCTCTTCCTCCTCACCATGGTTGTTCTCAGATGCCTGCAAAATATTAGTATCCAAAACAATAGGCAGAACATTACGTTCGTTTTGTAATAACTCAGACTTAGTTGAAGGCATCATAATATTATTATTATTCCTGGTATCTCCGAAAATCTCATCGATTCTATTCTTCGTCCTTTCAATACTATCTTTGAAAATTTCTTCGATTCCATTCTTCATCCATTCAAGATTATCTTCAAAAATTTCAGAAAAACTCATTGGTTCCAATTTCATTTTTCGACCATTATGTCTTAATGTGTATGTATTAGCAACAAAATTATGCAAACCATTTTTATCATATACCCATGGTTGACCAAACAACAAAGAACATGCTTGCATAGGGACAAGATCAAAATTGGTAGTATCATGGTAATTTCCATTTGAAAAGTTTACTCTCACAATTCTATTTACCTTGAACTTACCACAAGAGTTGAACCATTTGATGTAATATGGATGAGGATGCGGTTGTGTAGGCAACTCAAGTTTCTCAACCAAATCTGAACTCACAAAGTTATTGCAACTCTCACTGTCGATTAGAGTACGACAGGCTCTATCCTTAACCACAAACTTTGTTTCAAATAATTCGTGGTACTGCCATTGCTCCGCTTTCTCCATTTGAGAACTTAGCACTTGTTGCACCAAAGTACTTTCATCACGTGCATCTGTGGAAGGTGATGTAGCAGCTATGGTTTGTCTCCCATCTAACTTTATCTCATATCCATAAGAGACGTAACCTGCCATTATCAGTAAAAAAAGAGAACAACAGAACAATATTGTTCCTATTAACTACAGATCATGGAAACATCTTACCAAGCTCTTACATGGACCTCATCATCGTCACCTGCCATTGAAACACCAAAACAGCAACAAACAGTGAAGGTTATCCCTAATAATCTACTACGCAGGTGCGGTGGTGCCTCTCAATAATTCTCAGCAATATGGAGTACCTAACCAAGCTCCTATAAAGTTCTTACCAGCAAAGCAAAGGATACCTGGAAGACGTAGTCAGCGATTGCAGGGATCAAGAACCTGTGCTATCCAGAAGTAATATGTGGAGCTAGGAAGGTCAAATATATGTGAGTGGTACACAATCCAATGACAGATAGTAATGCTGAATAAAAATCCCAAGTCACGTGCCCTTAGCTGCTGGTCTACTCACGTCCTAGACAGTAGTGGTAACAATGATGGCACAAATGAATATGACACTAGTGAACAGCAAGGAAGTACTGGCAGGCAAGCTTTGGCGAGTCTCAGCAAAAATAGCAAAACCGCAAGGCTGATAGGCTCAACGGAGCGCGTTGTGAGCTCGAGGCACTAGTGGAAATTAACTTTTCTTTTTTTTTCTTTTTTTCTTCTTTTCTTTTTTTATTTTCTAGGAGCACAAAAATAGGAACACCACAAAGTTACAGCTCAATCGGAGTTGATATGTGGCCTATGGAATTTTTTGAAGAGAGTGCAAAAACTTGTGAGCTCAAACAGACAATTATTCAAGCCAAATTTTGGAATTCTGATTTCGCCAAATTTTTTTCTCTTATCCGAAAAGTTAAAATTTGCCTGATTCCGAGTCCGTATGCAAAAGTTATGGCTGTTTGAAGTTTGGACTTCCGGCTAGGTTTTCCAAAGGGGATATAACCTAGTTTTTTTTTGCGGTGGAATTGGGATATGGTGGCAGCGGAGTATGTAGGGTGTTCTGGTGATGCATGGTAATCTGATGGGTGTTTATGATGGAGGAACGACTCTCAAAGGATGAACCCTAACACATGGTGAAAGGTGACGGCTAGGGTTACAAAGGAAAAACACACGACTAGACTAAAACACGCACTAGACCAGCAACAAGAACTTAAACTAGGACTCAAACTCAACAGTTCGGACTCTGAAAAAGAATCATGCAAAGGCTAAACACAGTCTAGGTTAAGGTAACTAACGACTAAAATTTTTTTTTTGCTTTTCTGTAGACTCTAGGATTATTGCGAAAACAAAAACTAATCTAGGGTAAAGAAACTGGGTGAACCTGACGGTGAACCTAGAGCTCTGATACCACTTGATGTGCATTAGAGTTCCTGACCTTCCGAAAGGTTCTGATAAACAACGATTTGGACGGAGTCGCGACACAAATTGATCTGGCTTCTTGAACGCGCACGCTCTTGAGCCCCGCAATCGCAGCACCACGTCTCCTCTGGTTATCACCCGTGTCGAAACGAGGGTGACCTCGCCGAGAAGGCTAATCCCTGTTTGCCAATTGAAGAACACAATCAAGAACGAGATAGAATACAACCAAAATTGCAGATGAATGATTAAGCTCACAAGTTGGGGTCTTACAAACCGATCTAGCGGCGAAACTGTTCTTGACAGATTACTCTAAGCAAAACCCAAAACCTAAAGATAGCGACGGCTACTGATATATGGAGTTTAGGGTCGTGCAAGCACCCCTTGACGCAACCCTAATGGGCTCCAACACGATACACGGGCCAAAGGCCCAAATACGGCGTCGCAGCACCGGGACAGACTCTGAATGTCAACTTGTTCGGCCAATTTCTGATGACTCGTAACGAATTTGGACATGGGACCAGAACCATTGGAAAGGTTATCTTCTTAGCTTTCCATCCATATAAAGAATGCCCCAATCCGAACACGTATGCGATCTGGGCGTCCGTTTTAGTGCAGACTGGTCCTGGACTCCGAATTGCACCCGAAGTCGACTTGGAGAAGGTCTTGGTTTGGTCCCCAATCAACTTCTTTGATATTCCATGCATTCGTTATACTCGGCTTCTTTTCCTTCATCCAAGCAAGTACCTCTGCAAACGAAAACAAACAAAACTCATTGTGTAGCAAAGTATGTTCAAAAATATAACAAGTAAATCTTATGTAGAACTGGTTAACCTTTGGCTGATTAATACACAAGGTAGTCATGGTTATATCCGAGCTAGTTGTGTCCTCATCAGGAACAAGGGTGGGGGTGATCTTGTGTTCACACGATGCACTCACATACAAGATCACCCATGTCCGTGCTACACCGCGCACTTCCACATTCATGAGACGAGACTAGCAACCATGGAACGCACAGCTACTCGTCATCGCGCTCATATGCGCATCGGTTTGCACATTATCCCTCATCCCCTTAATTTTTGAGTTGATTAATTCTTACATATCTAACGTTAACTTCAGAATTAAAATGGGTATTTCCATGATCATCTAGAATATTTGGTTTGCTTGCAACAATGACATACATGTCTTATATTCCTTAAATATTACCTGTTGCTGTGAATCAATTATTTAGGACCACATGTTATCTAAGTTGTTGATGCATGAGAGATGGCTCGATAATATGAACCTTACTCTTGGTGATGAACCCTTGGAATTTTATAAAAGATAATAAAATAACTTCACTTACTCCCCATTGATGTTCCCTTCCTACCAAAGCCATATGTCGAGCTTCATGATAAAACCTTATACATGTGCTGCTTGTCATCATTTTGAGTTTTGTCAAATGGGTGTGACCCTTGTTAGATGGCTTTCATATTCTCATGATACAAGTCTTGTGCACTTAGCCACCAAAAATATTGCTCTTCGTCTACACTGGAAGTTAAGCAGAGAAAAAAAATTTTCCATCCATCCACCATATGCTATCTTCTACACTGAAAGTATGCATCCACTATATCCATCCACAAAATAAAGACTCCCAAACCTATGGTTACCCCTCCAATGATCCATGCCAAATGAGACATGAGCGAAAAAAAAGAGAGAGAAAAAGAAAACTCTGTTCAAAAGAGAATGATACAAAAATGTTCTCAAGTATGACAAAAAAAAATGAAGATAGTAAAATGCCATGTTCTCCAAAATAAAATGGAAGGAGAGGGATCATACAAAAAATGAGTCATCATCCATTTTTCATTTTCCACTTTTGCCACTCCACCCATATATCTAGGTGCACAAGTGTAACATCCTGAATATTTCGACTTTGGAATACGGAATTAAAAATTCAGAATAACCAAAAATCTTTTTCAAAATACATTCATGCCTGAACTAACTCAATTCGATCTGTCGTTTTTGTTTACACGTGGGCTAATAGACAAACGTCTGAGGATACGTCGATATTTGATTTCAAATATTATTCATTCAAGGAGCTATGATTTGCATATGCTAATTATTTTCGAAAAACAAAAACCCTCGAGCATATTTACTTTATAAATAAAGCTATATATCTAAATGTATCACCATTTTGGATAAAACCCATTAAGGGATAGTTTATTAAAACAAATACTGTTCCACTAAAGAAATAGCTTTGATTATTTTGTATGAACCTTTATATAGAGCGATAAGCTTTTGTAAATTATTTGCAAAATAAGGTCTATTGGTAAAGTACTTACTAGAAACCTTAATTGCGAAATATAAATTCCTAATAGGCTATTTTCAAAAATATGACCTCCTCAGACAAAGTCTAGTCCTAGGCATAATTTTAGTTTGCTTGTTAATTGTTTATTTGTGTGTGTCTAGAATCTGTGCCAAAAATCCTAATTAATTATTTCCTTGTAGACTCACATTTCTTTTCCCTCCAAAATATCTTTCCAAATAATTTTCCTTCCATCCGGAGATCCTAGCAATATTTGTTCCGGAATCCTACCGCCAACAAATAATTTTTGTGCAGATACATATCAAAATTCGACGGCCATTTCTCTCGTCGAATTTAATCGTGAACCGATGGAACCTGCAGAAGCCAAGTTTTTCCCCAGTCATCTTTTCTCCAAATAAAATCTTCGTGTTTCGATTTTGAACTCCGAAATGCGTCCTAAATCGCTCGTCCAATTTTTACCAGTGCTAAATTATTTTGCTTTTTACTCACTCCATTCATTGCAAGCCAAAATACTCATCTACCTCCCTGTATACAGGGAACAACAACAAGCAAACTCTATTACTCTCCCAGCATGCATACATGCACACGTCCTTCAGCTCTTTATTTCCTGAGCTCCCTGCAAATCGGAGATTAGGCGCCGTCCTGCACTGTACACTAAGCATGGTTTGGCACCGTCGCCGCCTTCTCCGCCAAGCATACGACCATCTCTGCACACGGTCCAGTGCGCCATGGCACCGCGACGAGCTTGCCGGTGTCAAGCGTCCACACCGAAAGCAAATGCCGAGTCCATGCCGTCCTCCATCGACCACCGTCCACCGTCCTCGCCCCTGTGCGGCCCTGCCATTGGCGTCAGCCGGACAGAGCATTCGGCCCCGCTCGGCAGAGCAGCCTTCGTCGTCATCCGCCGGCCGCGACGGCTATAAAAGTCGTCCTTCTCGCTCACTGTTGCCGTCACCATGACCGGCCGAGTCGGCGCCATCACTGGCCGGCCAGGCCAAGCCGTCGCCCTCCCCTGCCGAGCCCTTCCCTTTTGCCGGCCTCCCTGCCGAGCGCCGTGGTCGGCGCCGTGCCACGCCGCTCAGCCGCCGGCCTCCCAGTCGCGCCCACGCCGCACGCCAGCCGACCACCCCTGCCGTGCGCCGAGCCGTCTCGGCCGGCACTGGCCCGGGATGCCGGCGCCACCCCGAACCACCGGCGCCCTCCCCTCCTGCCCTGACGCCGCCTCGGCCGGCGCCGCCCCAGCAGAAGCCGCCGCTGCCCCGGTCGCGCGTCGCCTCGGGTCATGGCCGCGCGAGCCGCGACGTCGTCGACCCGCAGCGCACTGCCGCGCCCGCGTCGCGCTCGGGTGGCGCCCGTGCCGCCCGACCGGCTGCCCCGCCGCCCCCTGCGTGCCGCGCCACGCGCGCCGACCCCATCGCCTCGGCCGCACGCCGCCGTCTTGGCCACGCGCGCCGCGTTGCGCCGTGCGCCGCGCCGCGCCTGCTGCCGCGCGCGCCGCCTACGGCCGACGCCACCCTGCGCGTCGGCGCCGCTCCGCCGGCCGTGCCGTGCCGTCGCCCGGCCGGCCGCCTTCCCCAGCCGTCGGCCCCCTCCCGCGGCACCCTCCTCTCCTCCAGGAAGCAGCAGCAGAGAAGAGAAAGGAGAGAGAGAGAAAGGAAGAAGGAAAGAGAAGGAAAGGATAAGGAGAGAGAAGAAGGAAAGGGAAAAAGGAAGAAAAAAAACGAAAAGAAAGAGGAAATAGGAGGTGGGACCCACCAGTGGGCCCCACGTGTTCTTATCTCTCTCCATGGGCCACTCATTGACCGCGGACTTCCAAAAAGTCTAAATCGCGTCCCTCTTCTTTGTCGGGCCGAAGCCCATAAAGTCCGCCAAGAAGTCTACAACGCCTCCCCCTACCTCATTGGGCCAAACGGCCTTACAACCTATCCACAAGTCCAGGTTACATCCCTTTTGTTCCTCGGGCCGAAGTCCACCACCAAGCCATCCTCCTCACCAAAGTCTAACATATATCCCTCTACTCACCCAACCCCCTCTATTGAAGTCCATCTTGCCTCCCCAAGCCATTCATTCCTGTTGGGTTAAGTAATAAAAAGATAAAATCTAATGCTCCTCGTCGGTACTACTCCCGGCAACGACGTCGCCGTGAGCCGCGCCGTCATCTGAACCCCGAGAACGACTAACTTATTGGACGGCTAACCTCTAACATCTAACATTTGACCCATTGACTCACTAACCCGCTGACTTCTAACTCACTAACCCGCTAACCTCTAACTCACTAACCCGCTGACCTCTAACTCGCTAACCCCTAACTCCTAACCTGCACTAACCCGCTAACATTTATTCCTTAACGCTGTGTGTTCGTTTGTTGCCACCGATCGAACACGTGGTGTGCGAGGATGATCCGCGGGCCGACTGTCCCCAGGCTGTACATCGACGACCGTAGTTTCGTGTAAGGACCGCCGCTCGGTGTGCCGCTACCCGGCTGCCGCGAGGTGAGCTCCTCTCCTGCTCTTCCTCTTGCTTTTGTTTCCTTACCGCCGTTGTTGCCGCGGCACGGTGACGTCGTGAGGCGCAACACCGTACCCGTTCCTTGCGCGGATGCCTCCGCAGCGATCGCCGTTGTGCCGCTGGCCGTGCATGCGTCACACAGCTAGCTGGCTGTACGTGTGCATGCATGCAAGCAGCTCATATGCATGCAGCTAGCTAGCCGTGTGTATGCATATGCATGCATGCTTGTAGCTCGCCCAAGCCCTTCACCTCACCATGCACACACCCATTTTATAAACAAAACCTGTATGTGAAGATCTAAGGGCGGTCCCACTTGTCAGACCTTTCCCTTTTCTTTGTTTTAAAACTTTTTCAATCCTTCGAATTCCATATCTCCCTCATTTTAAGTCGGATTTGAATGAAACTTTCATCAAAATCTTTCTAAAATCAAGAACCACGCAATGGCACTAGTTTGGTTATTTTTGATTGTTCTAGAATTTTTGGCTCTTTGTGTTAGCGAATAGTTTGTGACGTTAGTATTCAACCGGACAGGGTACATCTGCGAGGAGGAAACTGAGCTAATCGGGGACGAACCCCCAATTGAGCAAGGCAAGTCACTACGCCCCCTTCCTCGAACATGTTGATCCTATTTTTATAAATGTGTTGATTGCAAATAAAATTGCATGCTAATTATAAAATGCGTACCTACATTTGCTTAAAGCCTTACCGTTGATATTATTTATCCTTATGTATTTACACACCTTTGTTACCTGAGTATATTACTTTACGCGTGATTATTTACTTACTGCTTAGCCCTGCTTACATAGACGTTATACACTCCATATGTGGGATATGTGGATGTGGTTACACTGATCACTCGATGGGAGCGATTGATAGAGATCGGGTGGAGACATAAGCGCCACCCACAGCATAAAAACCTTTGTGAAAACCCAAAAACTTAATTAAACAAAAGTGATTTCGACTGGGGCGGCACGGATAGAATATGGGTGGTTCTGGGAACGTTAAGCCGCCGACCCTGGTCAGTTAAGGACCGAGTCAAGAAGCTAAGCAGGAAACGAACCGAGTACGACCACACTTCTTGAGTGGGGTTAGACCCGGTGGACTAGGTTATTCTCGTGGGGTGGCACCCCAGACATGGTAGGTTCTGGATATCGGTATGGAAATGTGGAAGTGTGTGGTTTAATGACGTCAAGCTTTATATATGTATGATGTAACCTTCAATCTCGGGAGCGCCAGGACTCCCCTCACAACTGGCTCGAGGTAGGAATGTGGCGCCGAGGGTGCAATGGGGATTCATAGTCCTTGGAGCGGGTGCCGCCATGCGAGGGTAACTGAAAAACCGGGCCGTGACAAGTCTCATGTGTTGGGTGAGTCACGGAGTGTGGGATTAAAAGCGTACATCCACTGCAGTGTGAGTAAATTAAACTATTCGAATAGCCGTGCTCGCGGTTAATGAGCGCCGGGACTTGCATTACTCTTGACTAGCCTCGTCAATTTGTAATATTGCTTAACATATGATGGGTGTGGAAGGTGTGACCTTGCCTGATGTGCAAAAAGGTCATAGTGGTTAAAATTGTGGAAATTGGATGCGAGGGTAAACCGGACCAAGCAAGGCTTGGGGAAGGTGGATGAACCCTCGCAGGTTAATGATAACTTCAACTTAACGTGGTTTTCAGTTAAAACTGTTGTGGCATAGGTTTCTGAAATAATTTGTGAAAACTAGCTTTATGCAAATAAACCAAGCCATCCTTGAACCCCTATGAACATTATATGCATTCTGTAGTGGTGGCTTGCTGAGTACGGTTGGTACTCACTCTTGCTTATTTACATCTTTTAGAAAGGTGTTGGTGTCGACCTGTACATGTGCTATGCTGGCAAGGAGTTACCGAGGACGGTGGAATAGGGACCTAGGTTCACCAGTCGATGCGTGTGGGATAAGATGGACCGCCGCTGCTTCGCTTCCGCTACTTCATTTAGTTGTTTTGGTATTTTGTGTTGCTATCGACCATGCTTGGTCTATTCGGGTTCCATTTGGGCTACCCTTGTATTATTAATATATTGTAAGACCTGTAAGACGATGTCAGCTTGAGATATACAACTGTGCCATGTGTGTACCATCTACTGATCCAGGGAATGGTATTGTAATACACATGGGGTTCCCGGTATACTAAACCGGGGGCTCACAACAAGCTTGATCATGGTTATATGATTTGTATCTTCTTGGATCCTCTCTTTGACTTTACAAAATATTTGATGCAAGTAGGTCATTTCTTATTCCCTACCGTGAGTTCCACATGGACCTATTTAGAAGGTAGGTTAAGAAAGGCAACATCAATGCCTTGGTGAGGAATGAAACACTCTTGAGTGACTCGAGAGAATCAGTTGAGGAGCATAGTAAAAGTTATGTTTTATGAGCATCAAAGAAAACCCGGTAGTTCATCAGAAGGAGTAAAGGTGACTTGAATCGAAGACCGTTCCATTCTTCAATCGCTCAAGATGACATGGTAGACACTTCAAGGTTCACAAGGAAGGTATGTCTTGAAACATTTGGGGTGTCATATCATTGGGTGAGAAACTATTACACTAGTGGATTCATGAGCTTTACTCAGGGACAAGTAAAGGATAAGTATGGGGGTGTTGTTGACGGTCGTTAAGTGAAACATAAACCATCAACTCCTGCATAAGTAATAAAAGATATAGTATCAAAAATTAGTGGTAGGAGTTTTATACAAACCATTTTCACTAGTTTTGGCGCATCTATGTATACAGGTCATTTAAGGAGAAAATACACCCGCCATATGACAAAAATGAACCTTGGGCCAATCATGTGCAAGTACAAGGATTGGAGGGCCCAGAAGTCAGTTGAAACCAACTTAAAGTGGGGCCAAACCACCCTCAACCGCCTTAGGGGCCCACATGAGAGCCTCTGGAGGAAATACGGTGGAGAGAGGTGGGGCCCAGGGGTCAGCCGAATCGTCATTGGCTCCCCTCAACTCCACCTTCCACTTGGATGATCGTGATAGCTTCCCAATGACGGTTATATGGGTACCGACCTACAACCATCATACTCAAGCTATAAAAGGCAGAGGCTTCTCACACTTCAACACATACAACTTGGTTCAAGTATAGTACAATTCACTTGTGAGCTTCATTTTTAGTATGTTGGTTTAGTAGAGAGTGAGGGGAAGCTCTAAAAGGACTGCCCCAAAATATCAGAGTATTCTCTGAGAATTTTATAGAGGAAAGCCAGGTTATCGGCGTTCTTCCAACGGAGTTCCGAAGAGAAGCCGGGATTGTCGAACTTCTTCTCTCGCTTGTACCTCGGTGGATGCTTCCTTTTATAAAGTAAGTATTTGTCGAGCACCCCCGGTTAGATATTATGTAAGTTATTTGAAGTGATAGGGTGAATTGTTTAGTTGGATGGGGTCTAGTAATAATCGAGTAAAACAATAACCATCCAACCTCATCGCTTCCCTATCAAGTCAAATAACATACATAGTATAAAACCTGAAGCGCCGAGTAGAGAGCATAAGGGATATTGTTGGGACTTTAGCATGTCAGTCAACTTCAGCCTGAGACATGCCCGTCAAACCACACGAAGATGGCGACTAGATGTGTTACACATCTTAGGAGACTTGACGAAAATCGCTAAAGCTCTACGACATCCCAAATGCTCAAAACTCATACCGGTGTAGAACTAGATCCCAGGAAAAGCTCTAATTCCACACTTTCATCTAAGCGATGAAAATCAGAATAATAAGGAGTAAACACAAATGACTTTACTCTACACTTATATTTAAATAGATAGGCCAAATGGCCAGGTAATTACTGATCCGCGGAAGCTTGGCTACCCGAAACCACAAGCAGCCGACAAGGGAAGATAACCCTCTTTGGATCTGGTCCTAAAAGAAACAACGATTCCCCGAATCACTCAGAAGGCTAAGTAGACAACCTCCAAAATGGATATTCCAGTCGAACAAGAGTCAGTATATTAAACAAGTTAATGTACCGGCAAGCACAAGACAATCCTAACATACTACATGCATGGCATAAATCAAGGAAAGGCTATATGTAGCTTATTTTAGCATAAAACAAGTTTTAGTTCACAATTATTTGCAAAGAAGTTCACAATTCAATTCATAAAACATTAACGTAAGCAAACCATAAATATTCACCATCTCAACCTCATATACATACTCTCCTTCCTAACACCAAGTCTCACGTTCATTATCAACATCATCATATCAGCCCACACCAGGCAACCTCATCATCACACTCATCATCAACATCATACTCAACATCACTCAACTCATATCACCATTCCCATAGCCCATTTTCATAAATACATTTATAAAACATAAATCTATACACATGACAATTCACTATGTCGCTCATGACCGTGAGCACGACTAATCGATTAGTTTTAGAGAACTCTGCAGAGTTTGTATAGCTGTACCCACATGATGTGAATCACTCTAGTTTGTCTGGTACCCATCGGTACCACCACATTCTACACAATGAATGCGGTCTAGGGGTCACAACAGAGCCTTTACATTACTTAACGCCTAACCTTGCATCAGTGATGGCAAGTGTGAATCCATCCTGGGCATGACCCAGAACCGCTAGGTGGCGGGCCCACGTCTTAAACCTAACGCCATGGTAGCGAACACATCCGTTCCCCCACGAGGCACTGTACCATTGAATTGGACAGACTTAGACACCTAAACTACCCCCATTAATCAGCGGGGTAAATAGGTAGTTCCTATGAATCATCGCTCAGACTAATTCATTCTACTTCGGCCTACCAATATGCAAGGTTAGACTTTAAGTAACTTAATTAGCTAAGGCCACCCCATAATAGCACATGTGGATGTACGGTAAACAATAGTGAACGACACAAAGTTTGGTCCTTAAACAACCCAGGCGAACACTCCCCCTATCGGTGCACAACTAACACCATATGTACACCACTTGCTGCCCAAGTCTAAAAACATGTTTAACTCCATTTTAGTTCACAAATACTCGACATTTCCATTATAAATCCAGCATTAACCAAGTAATCATAATCCCATTTTTCAAGTCATAAAATTATTCATTTGCATAGTTCTAGGCATGGCTAAGCAATTGGCATATATAAACGCATATAAATACTTCACTGAGCATTTATGAAGTAATCAAATTCATCATATGGTTACAAATAAAAGGGTAACAATGTATCAAGGTAGATTATGCAGCAATAAGGTCATAGCTACCATTTACTAAGTTTTCAAATATCGTTTTTAATCAAATACATATGCAGTTTTACAAACAACACTTTTCATCTCCCAAATCATAGGTTTCAATGTGATCAAAGGAAAGGGGAGGAATAACTTGCCTTGATCTGGAACAAAATGAATATCACCTAAATCACTCTTTCACCGTCGATGCGAATTATCTATACAAATGACACGATATGCATATAAATACCAAATTATGCGAAAAATAAAAAATGCTCTAAAATGCACATAAGATGAATACAATTGGAAATTAGCTTGCATTTGTAAGGGTTATTTTACAATATAAATTATTAGTACTATTTCTGTTACAGAAAGTATGAGATATTATATTTTTAAATTAAAGTTCATACTTTTGTGATTCTATAGAAATTTGGTTCACTCCATTTGGAATATAAATGAATTTTCAAGAAATTCTACAAGCTCTATGTTAGCTATTTCTTATTTGTAATTTTAGAAATAATTTTCATATTGTGGGCATAGGATTTTATTCTACCATACTAAAGTTCACAATTTTATGAACCCACTAGAGTTGGTTTCATCTCAAAATGAGCTATAATGGATTTTATATGAATTTCACAAGGTTGAGATAATTTTCAACTGAAAAGATATTGATCTAACCTTTTTCTATTTTATTTCCAAAATATAATCCATTGGGTCCACAGGTCAGTCTCTGTTATTATGCAAAAAGGTCCCTGGGTTTTACAGGAATCAACCCGCTGACCCTAACACGTGCTAATGCGGTTTCCATTAAGAGTCCTCGAGGTTTTCTCTATTTTTAATTAGGTCCTGGGTCCACTTGTCACACATAGAGGTTTTACAAATTGAACCTTACATGTTTTAACTTCTTGCTAATCAGTATCATTAGGTGCTAATGAGACAGGGCCCACCTGTCAGTGAGACAAGAGAGTGAGGAGGCAGCCGCACGAGCAGAATTCACCGGCCGGCGAGCTTGATGGCGACGCCGACGGCGAATGGCAGGGAGATAGATGAGGCGGCCAAAGGAGAAAATGGAGAGGGGAGCCTTGCGAACCCAATGGTGGTCGTCTCATCACCGAAGATGGTCGGAGTCGACGATGGCAACGGTGCAAGCGGCGACGGCCTTCGGGTTGATGGGCCATCTCGAGCTACGGCTTGATTTGTGCCAACTACATCCATGCGCGCGCAACTACGAAGTCCCTAGAGACTCACCCGACACTCCCCGCGGCTTGGCGAAGGCTGGACAGCGGCGGTGATGTAAGAAACTCCCTGGCGGCGGTGGAAATGACTGGGCAACGGTGATAGCTTCCCTCGATCTTCAAGCTGCCAAGGAGAGGAGCGGGGTAGCTCAGAGGAAGCCTAGGGATGCTACTAATGCAAGGAATTGGACTAACTCTTACCGGAGCGAAAGGAAACGTCGGCGGCAGTGGTTGACCAGAGCTAGGGAAGATGATGGCGATCTCCCTCATCAGTGGACGATCCTCGGGGATACTTGAGGAGTTTTGGAGAGGACCTTGAGGCAGTGTTGATGGCGCATCGGCTCAGCTCGAAGTGGTCACCTTCGTGCTGTGCGACCACGATGTCAACGGCAGCGACCTTTGGTGCACGCTCCCGAGCGTAAATGGCATGGCGGTGTTCCCGTTGCTACGATGGACGAAACGATCCGATGTTAAAAGAGGAATCGCTCGGCAAGATGTGGAGAGAAAGGAACGCGAGAAAGGAGAGGGCAACTGTGGCTCATCGGCGCTGGCGGCAGTCGTCGTCTTCACGGCCGACGGTGGTTTTGAGGGTGACGGAGGGGCTAGGGTTTCTCTCCTTCGGTGTTCATGGCTTGGGACCGGTGACTGGAGACGGGCGACGCGGTCGGGGAAGATAAAGGAGAAGCCCGGCGTTGGACACGTCAAGTCCACGCGTTGAGCAGAGGCGCTGCCCACGCCGTCCATGCCACCGCTTTGATCTCTCTCTGTGTTGAGTACTGAGGAGAAGAAGTGGACCAGGGTTTGGGCAAGCTGATGAGGCTGCCATGTGGGTCCAGGGCGGTACAAACACAGGTAGAGTGAGAGAGATGGGTAGGAACTCTGCTATACATGAACTGTGCATTTTTCCAGGATTATTTTCTCTCCCTCTTTTTTGTTAATCTATAGTTTAATTTGTGGGCTTAATAAACTAATGTGCATTTTTCTGGAAGTAGATAAAAATACCTAGATTCCATTTTCTTTGGTTTCACACAAAAATAATCTATATTTTAATCTCAATAAAATAGATAAATTCAGTTCAGCTGAAATTGATTTGAATTTTTAGGAGGTTAAAACCTATAAAATAAATTCTGGAAAAATTATATTAATTCATGATAAATAGAGTAGTATTTGAATAAATTATATCCTCTATACATTTGTATACGATAAAATACACATATGAGGTGTAGGTTCATTTTGCCAGTTAGGGTTTTGAAATAATCTATAATTTGACTGTTTTGACCTAATTATTTGATAAATTATATCAAAATTCCAGTGAGATATATGTATTGAATAATACCTACATGAATTTCCTCATGATTTTATATTGCACCAATTATTTTAAAATATTTAATGAGTGCACCTACCTTAAAGTATTCTTATTTTAAACACATATTTAAATGGTTGTAAAATTATATTTTGATTTGTAATTAACCATAGATGATGTTGTTAGGCTTTACTTTCCATTTACCATGCTTAGCTTACAAGACACTTGGGCATAGGTGCACTTAAGGTGACCACTAGTGTAGTGCGTTTATTACCTAGGTATGAATTAACATGCATGTACACTCGTGTTCATGAGACCTAGTATGCAATGCATCCAAGATCCAAAAACATTTAAAAACTCAAATCACACACCATATCTTGTGTCTATGAAAATATGGGAATGTTTTACATAGCAAATTAATTTGAGAAGGAAGAAGTTTTTAGATCATTTGCAACTCAATACATAACCACTGGCTAGTTTAAACCTTACCTAGGTTATATATTTGGAAAAATTTTGGACATTAACTCGAAAACATATTTTATTTATTTAGCTGAAATAAAATTTCGAATTTCGAATTTTTGGTATGTTACAGTATTCGAGTTTTCTTATTTTATTTAATTAATTTCTTTAGGTGAGATATATTCTCATCGGTGCGGGTTTGTCGCTTAGTGCGCAGCTAAGTGCTCTAGTACTAAGACTCTGGATAAAGAAAGAAGTTCCTGCGCAAGGCTATAGTAGTAATTAATAACTTAGACGTGGTGTTTAGCTTAGAAAATACCTTCGTTTATTGTGTGCTCCACGAAAAATGAGGTAGACGGCAAGTGGTGACAGCCCTGTCCATCCTTTGTATTCCTCCACATTCAGGTACATCGTAGAGCTCAAGGCCGGACTCAGCCTGGTAGACCCTGGGGGAGGGCCGGTGCCCACAGCATGCGATAGAGTTTTACCTTTAACTTAACTTAATTAATTAAAAGACATAGGAATCCTCTCTAGCCAACTATAGGTTGTTGTTTCCTTGGGTTGAATTCTAGTTAGTAAATGTTCACACAGGTTCCTCGTGTTCGATACCCTTTGGTCACCCTGAGGGGAAACACTCTAAGGTATACGTGCGCTTGCGGATTTATTTGTGAACGTAAGAAATACCAATAATATGATAGAGCAAACTCCCACCACGCCAGCTGCAACTGAACCTCCACAGAAAGAGACCAAACACAATATGGCGCCCAAACTAGACGGCGCTATAAAGATAATCCCGATGTCCAATAGCACCCTCGACAAGACAGTCAAGATCGGGGCCGAGATTGACAGCAAATAGAAACTCTAGCTCATCATCTTCCTCTGTGACAATGCAGACGTGTTTGCTTGGCAACTGTCCGACATGCCAGGGATCCCCAGGGTGGTGATTGAGCTCCAACTTATGGTTCAGCCCGACGCAGAACCCATCAAGCGGAAATTGCGTTGTTTCGCTTCAGGCTGAAAAGAGGCTATACAAGAAGAACTCAACAAAATTATCAAAGCTGGTTTTATCAGCGAAGTCCTTCATCCAGAGTGGCTCACAATCCAGTCATAGTGCACAAAGCCAGCGGCAAGTGGAGGATGTGTGTAGACTACACCGATCTTAACAAGGTGTGCTCGAAAGACTACTTCCTCTTCTACCCATCAACCAACTAATAGATTCTACCGCTGGATGTGAGTTGTTGAGTTTTTTTTATGCATATTCCGGGTACCATCAAATCAGCATGGCCAACGAAGACGAGGAAAAGACGGCGTTCATCATGCCCTTCGGTGTATTCTGCTATGTCAAGATGCCCTTTGGCCTGATCAGCGCCAGGTCCACATACCAGCATGAGATGCAGGGGCTTTTTCAATCTCACCTGGACAACAACGTCGAGGCCTACGTCGACAACTTCGTAGTAAAAACAAAGATGCGAGATCGCATCATCGCTGATCTACAGGAAATGTTCAACAATCTCCGACAACACCGACTCATGCTGAACCCGGAGAAGTGCATGTATGAGTACCATCGGGCAAACTGCTCGACTTCCTCGTCTTCAGGCGAGGTATTGAAGCACACCCGGACAAAATTAAGGCCATCGAGAACATGAAGTCGTCGACAAGACTCAAAGAAGTCCAAAAACATACAAGATGTATGACAGCTCTTAGTCGATTTGTGGCCAGGATGGGAGAACAAGGACTACCCTTCTTTAGCCTTCTGAAGAAACAAGACAAGTTTGAGTGCACACCAGAGGCCGAGGAGGTGTTTTGCACACTCAAGAGATACCTCGCCAATCCACCAGTCCTCGTATCCCCACAACCGCAGGAGGGACTCTTCCTCTACATCGCCGCAACACTGTACTCTGTAAGCACCATCATCGTTGTCGAACACGAGAAAGTACAACGTCCAGTCTACTATGTTAGTGAAGTGCTGCATGACGCCAAGACTAGATACCCCCAGATCCAAGCTGCTCAATCAATTTCAACCACCAAATTGTATCACAATTAAAGGGAAAATTAGCATTTCTTACACACTCTGAATAATGAATAATGTAGTTGTATTAAACTTGGAGAACTAATATGGATGCAAAGAAAATACATCAAAGTGAAGGAGAAATGAGGCCGGCATGCAAATAAACACACCTCTGGCAAATCACGTGAGAGCACACGAATGGAAGGGCCCACAAGTCAGCTCAAACCCACTTAAAGTAGGGCCAAACCACCGAGAACCGCCTTAAGGGCCCACATGTCATACTCTGGAAGAAAAGCGGTTGCAAGGTGGTGGGGCCAGGGGTCGACCAAACCGTTGGTTTGGCCGAACCACCTTCAGCTCCCCTCATCCTGGCCCTCCACGTGGCAACTCCCCATAGGTCCTCAATGACGGTTATGGGAGGTCGGTTGCTTGTAACCAACATCAATCCGTCATTAGGAGGCTATTAATAGAGTGGAGCTTCTCACTTCACTCACACAAACCTTGAGGAGCTATTCTCTCTTCCTCATATTGTATTCTCTATAGTTTGGTAGAAAAAAAACATAGGAGCTTTGGTCCTATAGTCTTCTTGGAGTTTCAGATATGTCTTCAATACTTTATTCTTCTTGTAAGACTATAGTCGGATTAATAGAATTATCTTCTTTATTTAATTATGCTTATAGTCTATCTATTCTTTATTGAATATGTGTTCTATAAATAGTATATACTTTGTATATATGCTTCATCCTAGGCTAGTCGATCCATGCTACCGTAACGGCTCAATGACCTTTATAGGTTGCTCTATCTCTAACTTATTCATCCATAGGGTGAGAGTCCTGCGGGAGTTAGTGATATTGTTTACTAGCATAAACGTGGTATTAGGCTAGATAAATATCGTTGGATGCGGGTGTGAGCCGCGAAAAGTGAGGTAGGCGGCAGGTGGTGACAGGCCTGTCCGTTCTTTGTATTCCTCCACGTTTGGGTATGATGTAAGAGTGCACAAATGCCATAACCACGCTGGCAAACCAGCAGGGAGTGGTCTCTCGGTAGCAGCTGGGTGCCTGAAACTAAGTGCTATGTTGTATACATGTATATGTTAAATGTATACTAGACATAGTTAATTAGAAATACATTTATACCTTAGTTTCCTCATGCTAGTTTCTACTAACATTTATTATTATGAGGTGAATCTCCTTGTGTGTCCACTGCCTTATGATTATCATATTAACCCCTGTTTAGACTATGGTGGAATAATTATAGATTGATTAAAGATAACAAAACAATTATCTATGTGCCGCCACCTTCCCTATGGAAATAAATATGATACTCGTGGGAATACTCATGGGTGATATGCTACAGTGGTATCCATGCGGTTGAGGATTTATCTGTGAACGTAAGAAATACCAACAAGAATTTCTGGCGCCGTTGCCGTGGAAGGCACTATTATGAAGATAATTGTTTATATATCTTTGATCATACTATGATTAATGAAACCTTAGTCTAAACAGGTTAACCATGATTTTTTTTCTCTTTTATGTGAAAACAAGTAGTGTATGAGTGGTTTTATCTTGTCGACCAATGTCATTGATAATTTAGAGAAGCTTGTGAGACGGGTCCGGCCTTGTGTCATTCCTTCGTAAGTCTAGCTCTCAGCATCTGAACCAGTCATCTTTGCACCAATACACTTGTAGCCGATGGCTCAGAAGACCCTTCATGAATACTTGGCTCCCTCTGCTTCAAATGTGCCCACTGGGCCAGCCATCAATACTGGGGATTCCAACTTCGAGATCAAGACGGGTCTTATCACTATAGTGCAGGCTACCCTGTTCTGTGGGAAGGCTAATGAGGACGCTAATGCACATCTCGAGCAATTTCTTGAACTCTGTGACACCATCGTCATCAAGGGGGTGACCTAGGACGCCATCAGGTTTCGTCTATTCCTGTTCTCTCTACTCGGGAGAGCGAAGCAGTGGTTCTACTCCAAGAGGGGTGTTATAGACACTTGGGAGAAGTGCTCAACAGCGTTTCTCGCTAAATTCTTCCCGATGGGCAAGACCAATACCCTTCGCGGGAGAATTTCAAGCATCCAACAGGCCAGCAATGAGTCGATACCAGAAGCATGGAAGAGGCTCCAGGAGTACATCATGGCTTGCCCTCACCATGGCATGGATAATTGGCTTATCATTCAGAACTTCTACAACGAGTTGATGCAGTCAGCTTGTGATCATGTGGATGCTGCTGTTGAAGGAGCTTTGTTCTCTTTAACCATCGCTCGCGCGTCGAAATTAATTGAGAAGATGGTCTCCAACCAGGGATGGAGTGAAGAGCGGCTCTAGTCCTATCAGCGGGGAATGGATACCGTGAAGGAAACAGACATGCTCGCCGCTAAAATGGACCGCCTCCTAAAGCGTTTGGAAGAACGTGCTCGGGACAAGGCGGATATGTATGGTATAGTCCAGGCCTTGGATGTTCCAATATGTTCGAGACCTGTGGCAATACGGAACACTCGGGGAATGATTGCCCCGACAACCTTGAAGACCTATTCTTCATGAACAACAACAACAACGGGTACCGTCCACAAGGAGGCCAGGGGTGGAACCAGCCACGCCCCTACTACCAAGGAGGGAACAATGGTAAGTTCAATCCTAACCAACCCTTCTTGAAAGATCTTGTCTATGGCTAGGCCAAGGTGAACGAGACTATATCCAAGATACTGGCGGCCAACGACAAGGCATTAGAGAGCATCCACACCAAGATGGACGAACTCTCCTTGGTGATCAAGAACCAGCTGAGCTTCAACAATATGTTGGAGATGCAACTAGCTCATCTGGCTGCTACCGTTCCCACTACCGAGACAGGGAAGATCCTAGGGCAACCCAAGTCGTCCCTGTAGAACGTAAAAGCCGTTACTACAAGAGGAGGCAGGTACACTCATGACTCGCCGTATCCAACGGAGGCAGCTAAGGGGAAGGAGACGGCAGAGGAGTAACCCACTCCTCATGACTCCAACACGGCACAAGACGGGAGGATGGCTCCACAAGAATTCGTGCATACAAATATATTGCCGTTTCCTCATTGCAACAGGAAGCCTACCGTGGATGAGCAGTTCGACCGCTTTGTTGAGGTAATCCGAAAGATATACATCAATATTCCATTACTGGATGTGATGTAGGTACCGATCTATGCACGCTACCTCAAGGATATCATCAGCAACAAAAGGCCACTGTCCACCACGGAGATTGTCAGACTGACGGAGGAGTGTAGCGCAACTATACTCAATAGGCTTCCGGAAAAGAAGAAAGATCTAGGGTGTCCCATTATCAACAGCACAACTGGGATGCAGCACTTCAACCATGCCCTGTGCAACCTTGGAGCGAGGGTCAGCATCATGCCCAAGATAGTCTTTGATCAACTGAACTTTACGGCTCTATCACCTAAACGTATGATGCTGCAGTTGGTTGATTCGATGGTTCGTTATCCGGCGGGGATCGCCGAAGATATTCCGGTGAGAATCCGGGGTTGTTTGTGGTGCTAGACACGGACACCAACAAGGACAACACCCTTATACTTGGGCGTCCGTTCCTAAGCACCGTAGATGCACGCATCGATGTGAGGGTCGGAGAAATCCGACTCCACATTAACAGGGAGGAGAAGTTTGAGTTCAAGCCCAGGAAGGAGCAATGCTCCATGATCAAGATTAAGTATGGGCCGAACAACAAGAATAATCGTGAGGTCGAAGTGACACCCCCGAAGAAGGATAGGCTCATCGTATTTATGGAGAAGATATTGAAGACGGAATTCCTTCTTCAGTATTAGAATGTCAAAATAGAATCCAGGCAAGGGGTGCAGCCAAGGCCATGATCCCTAAAGTGCGCTAAATCGTCCACACCGGAAAAAACAAGGAAAACCAAGAAGGTGTGGTGAATCAAGAAGCAGCAATCGTCCGTCTCATCATCACCGGAGCTAGACATCATGAGAAGCTAAATGGAATGGAGAAGTCTCGTTTGTTGGACATAAAATAATGAGTCCTCCGCCAAAAGGTAAACTCGATAGTTATCTCATATTTGATTGCCAATTGCATATTTAATTCTTTTCATTTGCATTAGCATATTTGATTTCCAACTCATGTTTAATTTCTTGCATTTGCAAAATCCTCTTGAAAAATTCAAATTTGAATCATGCCATGAGTAGTGGGCTGATCACTTTTGAAATGTAACCCGACTAATTAGAAACTTTGGAGACATGTGAGATGGTCCACTAAACCTTATCTTTTTGAAAGTATAAAATTGGACCACTTGGAGAAAAAATGAGGTCTAAATTGACATCTTCCTTGGGACCAAACATCAGTTTAATTTAGTGGAGGATGTCATTATTCTTGCCTTGAAGAATGAGCAACATAGGGACCAAGGAGGGTTCGGCTGAACCATGGGCACCTCCCCTCCTATAAATGTAGCTTCATGATCATTGCTCTCTTTGCCCCAAACCAAGTAGCACTAGTTTATTTCATGTGCATGCTTTAAGTTTGAGCAAAAATATTTCCCATTTTCCTCTTGCATAACAAGTTATCTAGGTGGTACTACAAGAACGTGTTGTGGTGGTGTCACTACCCCGCAAGAATGATTGTTGTGGTGCGCTCTCGTCCACAAGAACGATTTTGTGGAGTGTTACTACCTACAAGGATGGCTTTTGTGGTGGCAACCAAGCTTCACAAGAACGACTAACTCTTGAAGAACTAACCTGTTTTCACTGACATAACCTATTCTTTGAGTGTTTTTGTGTGTTCTTGTTTCTTGTGTGCAGGATGAAGAAAGCTGCCAAGCGTCTCCTTAGTGCAATGAAGCGGGCAACAGGGTTGAGCTCACGTCACCAATCCTCTAGCTCGAGTGCATGCCCGTCCTATGAGTATGCGCCGAGTGAAGGACAAGTGGAGTCTCATTGCCATGTGCCTATGGACGAGGAGCATGGTGAGGCGAACCTCCGTCCCAATACCGCACTTGACTTGCAAGGCGATCGGGAGCTGCAAGCCTACAACCACCTCAAGGATCGTGTGTTCGCTCATACGCGAGCATACGACCCAGCTCTGCTTTCCAAAACAGGTATGGACGTGGATTTTGCTGTTGTGTGCAAGGCTATAAGTTAGGATGGTTTTGTCCTAGTGGATGAACTGGGTTCACGTTTTCTTACTATTCAATTTCTCTGTACATTGCAAGACGTGGGAGATGGTATTACGTTCTAATTATTCGAGACGGAATACTACCTCACATGGAAGGATCTCAGCTTACACCTAGGATTCAATAGAAAATGCACTGTTGAGTTAGAGTCTGCAACTCCAGGTTTTAACAAGCGTGATTTCTGGCAACGTAGCACTGGAGAATTTGAATATGGGAAACCACGAGCCCAGAGCATCCACAACCCCACCTTACACTTGATGCATAAGTGGTTGGCTTTTACTCTCTTCCCTCGGGAAGATATAAGGCCAATCTGCGTAGACAAGTTGAGAATCCTATATGCCATGGTTAAAAAGACGAAAATTTCTCCTATTAGACCCATGATCAAACAATGGTTAGAATATATAAGGATAGCAGAACCTATAGAATGCACTTCATCAATTACTCATATTGCTGCTAAGGTTGGAGCATTGGAGAATGGCCATATGTTGGACATTCCCCAATCTCGCTCCATCATTAATGAGGATTATTTTGTCCAAGGACATATTTTAAAACATGGTCCCAATGCCTCTTTAATTTATTTCTTCCCAGGATATACAAGGGAAATTCCATTACCTAACCCAGAGTTTCACTTGTATAATTGTCGGGAGCTAACCATTGCTTTACATGAGGGGGCTAGAAGGAGTAGTTTGTCTGGCAAGAAAACTCAAAGTATGACGCGGAATGTTGGAGCAGAGCAACCACAGCAGCAGCCGCAGCACCCGTTCATGCAATAGGAAGATTGGGGCCAACTTGGGTATGCATCTGGTAGGGACCGACCTTTGCCTATTCATGACGAAGGTATCTCGATATGGCCAAGTGTGAGCAGTGGTCGCTGGGAGCATCCCATGAGCGCCCGTTGGGCTAATTTCTCAATCGGCGACCACTCCTCCAGCTCTAGTGGGCTAACCCCATAGTCAAGTGCACGTCACTCATTCTCATCCCGAAGTTTTCATGACTTTGGGCGAGGATTTGTGGACATCACTCGATAGTTAGGAGAGCTTGATCTCCAGACTAATGAGATGCACGACACGCTACATCAGCATGTCCAGGAGACCCACTCATGGTAGCAACATACTGACGACCAGCTGGCATAAATTAACGCTGTTATGTAACAAAATCAGGCCCACGTGATGGCCTACTTCAGATCGCAAGCATATGATCCTCATCAAGCACCATGAGCAAGAAGCTAGCTTAGGGAGTTCCTCCCCCACCAAGGTAACTTCTATCTTTACTTTTCTACATGGCATGATAAAACACAAAAATGATAAAAATTTGCATAAACCTAAAAATACCAAAAAGATTTTCTTTTTCATATGCGGTAAGAATGCCTTAGTTTTTCCTGTTGAAATGATGAAATGTTGCTCTGTTTTATTTTTCTGTAGTGCTTAGTTTATAGCTTAATCTTCATCTTAGTATTTGAGTTTGTTGGTCAAGAATCTTGCCTTGAACTTGAAACTTGTGGGTTCCATATGCATGATCTAAGTCTAGGTTGTTGTTGATATGAACTAGTGAAATAGAGTTGCTATGATCTTTCTCTAAGTGAAACTGAATTTTCAGAGAATTTTGTTTTTTTGAAAAAGAATAAAATTTATAAGTTCCTAAATGATGATAAATTCCCACCAGAGCCATATGATGATCATATTGGAAACCTTATACTCATATGTTGCTTGTTATTAATTGAGCTTTATCAAATTATTGTGAACCTAGTGAGACTCTTTTCATGCTCTCTTGAGCAAGATACCCATTCACGTGCACCCACCATATATGCTTGATCTATACACTGGAGAATAGCAAAAACATGTCATTCACCCACCATAGTTATTTTACCTCTACACTCGTGTTAGCAACATTTCCATCCACAAAATAAATACTCCACCATTCCATCCAAAAAATAAATACTCCACCATGTCATCAAAATCTCTCTCCTAGTAGATTGCAATAATAGGTGGCTAAAAAAAGGAGAAAAAAGGGAGGGTAGAAAATATTCTCAATCATTATGAGAAGTAAAAAATGAGAAAAAGGAGAAAAAGAGTGCTCATGAAAATTTTTGGGCAACCACAAAAATATAGTTGGAGAAAAATAGCCAGACATAAAAGTTAGGAAATAAAAGAGAGCTAATGACAAAGGAGTACCACATACACCTTCCACCATATAGCCACACACTTTGCACATCTTGATCAAGGTTGTACGATTTGTTTTATCCATGCATCATCTTTTTTATTTTGCAATATATGTGATGCAAGTATTAGTCTATCTTTTATCCCTACCCTAACTTCCACATATAAACCTTTAGAAGTAGTATAATAAAAGAGGCAACACAATGACTGGGTGAGAAAATTTATACACATTGAGTGATCGAGTGTATCATTTGAGGAACTTGGCTTTCATTAGCGAAAATTTTTTAAATACCATCAGAATGAAAGTTGAGCAAAGCGTTGGTGATTGGTGCTCTATGATCCACTCAATTCTTCAACTACCCAAGGCAAGGAGAAGATATAAGCCTCATGAGGAATAAGATAATAAAGGTAAAGTACTATTAGCAACTTATTCAAATTCTAGGTAGAAGAATATGTTGTACACATAGCACTATTGTAAAATAAAACATGGGTAGCAACTCCTGATTAACAACCTAAGTTCTATCTTTACTCAAGACGAGCAAATGTTTAGCTTGCGGGTGTTGTTGACGGTCGTTAAGTACTAATTTTGACCATCAACTTGTATCACAATTAAAGGAAAAATTAGCATTTTTTACACATATCTTAATAATGAATAATGTAGTTGTACTAGACATGGAGAACTAATATGGATGCAGAGAAAATACATCAAAGTTAAGGAGAAATCAGGCTGACATGCAAAGAAACACACCTCCAGCGAAGCACGTGCGAGCACACCGATTGAATGGCCCACAAGTCAGCTCAAACCCACTTAAAGTGGGGGCAAACCGCTGAGAAACGCCTTAAGGGCCCACATGTCATATTCTAGAAGAAAGGCATTGCAAGGTGGTGGGGTCAGGGGTCGGTCAAACCGTTGGTTTGGCCGAACCACCTTTAGCTCCCCTCATCCTAGCCCTTCACGTGGCAACTCCCCATAGGTCCCTAATGACGATTATGGGAGGTCGGTTGCTTGTAACCGCCATCAAACCATCATTAGGAGGCCACAAAGAGAGTGGAGCTTCTCACTTCACTCACACACACCTCGAAGAGCTATTCTCTCTTCCTCATATTGTATTCTCTATATTTTAGTAGAAATAAAGCATAGGAGCTTCGGTCCTATAGTCTTCTCGGAGTTTCGGGTATGTCTTCAATACTTTATTCCTCTTGTAAGACTATAGTCGGATTAATATTATTATCTTCTTTATTTAATTATGCTTATAGTATATGTATTTCTTTATTGAATATGTGTTCTATAAGTAGTATATAGTTTGTATATATGCTTCATCCTAGGCTAGTCAATCCACGTTACGGTAACGGTCCAATAACCTTTATAGGTTGCTCTAGCTCTAACTTGTTTATCCGTAGGGTGAGAATCCTAGAGGAGTTAGTGATACTATTTACTAGCACAAATGTGGTGTTTAGGCTAGATAAATATCGTTGGATGCGGATGTGCCCTACGAAAAGTGAGGTAGGCGGCAGGTGGTGACAGCCCTGTCTGTTTTTTGTATTCTGCCACGTTCAAGTATGACGTAAGAGTACGTAAATGTCATAACCACGCTAGCAGACCAGCAGGGAATGGTCTCTCGTTAGTACCTGGGTGCCTGGAACTAAGTCCTATGTTGTAAGCATGTATATGTTAGGTGTATACTAGACATAGTTAAATTAGAAATACATTTGCACCTTAGTTTCCTCATGCTAGTTTCTACTAACATTTATTATTATGAGGTGAATCTCCTTATGTGTCTACTACCTTATGATTATCATATTAACCCCTGTTTAGCCTATGGTGGAATAATTATAGATTAATTAAAGATAACAAAACAATTATCTATGTGCTGTCGCATTCCTTGTGGAAATAAATACGATACCCGTGGGAATACTCATGGGTGAAATGCTACAGCGGTATCGGTGTGTTTGCTACAATGGGAATACCCGACACGTTCTTTGAAATGCTAACCAATCCTTGAGTCAAGAGCTCACTGAACGACAACGTCGATGGCACCACTAACATTGGCTTGGGGGCTAGTACTTAGAACAACAAGCTCGTCGTGGACATTGAGACTACCACGGATTGGCGCACACCATTAATTGAATTTCTTAACACTGACAAGCTATTGAACGATAACACGGAAACAGAGAAGCTTTCCCCGACAAGCCAAGGCCTATTGTATGATCGGGAACAATCTATACAAGAAGGCCGCCAACGGAGTACTGCTGAAGTGCATCACGTTCGACGACGGGAAGGATCTACTGTCGACATCCACGAAGGAATCTGTGGATCATAGGCCAGAGTGAGAACGTTGGTTGGCAAGGCCTTTCGACAAGGTTTTTATTGGTCATCGGCTCTCCAAGATGCCTCTGATCTGGTACAACGGTGCGAAGCTTGTCAGTTCCAAAGCAAGCACACCAAGCTACCAGCCCAAGCTCTCCAAACCAACCCTTTGTCCTAGTCATTCTCATGTTGGTGGCTTGACATCCTTGGACCCTTTTCAAGAGGACAAGGAGGCTACAAGTTCTTGTTTGTGGCTATCGATAATTTCACTAAGTGGATAGAAGTGGAGCCAACAAGAGAAATCAGAGCTGAGCACGCAATCAAGTTTATTAAAGGGATATTTTGTCGTTACGGGCTTCAAAACTAGATATTGACAGACAACGGTTCCCAATTCATGAGCGCCGCCTTCCAGGACTACTGCTTGGAATATGAAGTCAAAATCTACTTCACATCGGTGTCCCATCCTTAAAGCAATGGGCAAGTCGAGCGGGAAAATGGGATCGTGCCCCAGGGCATGAAAACACGTGTATACGATAGACTTCTGACCTACGATTCACAATGGGTTGAGAAGCTCCCTTCTGTTCTATGGGCCATCCGTACCACTCCGACTACAACAACCAAAGAGACCACGTTCTTACTTGTGTACGGATCTGAAGCTATGGTCCCTACAACGCTAAGCTATTGATCAACACGAGTTCGAGAGTACTCAAACGAGGACCAAGACGACAGGCGAGCAGACAACGTCATCCTGCTAGAAGAACACCGAAAAGGAGTTACCATCCAAACAACCAGATACCAGCAAAGCCTTACGTCGCTACCACGAGAAGCACATTTGAGCCCATACACTTTACATCGACGATTATGTCCTCCGATGAGTACAAAACTAGGTAGGGTGCAACAAGCTCTCACCTAAGTGGGAAGGACAATACACGATGGTATAAGTGTTACAGCCACGTGCTTACAAAATCGTCGATGAGAAAGGCCGTGAGTTATCCAATTCTTGGAATATCGATCAGCTACGGAAATTCTATGTATAATACCAATGTCTGGTCTGTAAGTTGATATATATATATATGTGTGTGTGTACATCTTTTGCTTGACATATCACAGTATTTTGTCCAATGAATCCTTGTTCTTTCATAATACCACAAATCGAAGTCATTTCTTATCAACCTATTACATTAAGTCTAACTAGTTACCGAGTCTCAATACCTTGGCCGGGGACGCTTGGCACAATTGGGCTAGTCGAACGCTAAGGGTCAAACGGCTATGTCAGATTTGGCAATGTCAAAGTATCCACTGTAATATATTAACTAGCCGTGTACTTAGGAATTTTTCCCAACTTCACGGCTGGGGGCTAGGAACTCGCTGCTTCAACATGGTCTAGTATGAAATATTATCCTTTCCATAAAACTAGCTGGGGGCTAGGAAGGGTACCTAACTTAATAATGTCAACATCGGCTCATACGAGAAGTATTCTTTTACTGTTGCGAATCCGACCTGCTTTAATGTTTTTACAAATAAATGATCAAATTTCAGTGTCTGCTAATATCTTGTCTAAAGCATTTTACATATTACCCATACTTTCGCATCTACCAAGAGGGCCACTGCTAGTCCATCGAGGAGAATACATCCTCGGCCAGTAGGGCAAGTGATTGCGCCAGTTGGTCGATCTTGGAAGCCATCTTCCGATAATGAGTAAACCCTTCCCTAAGGAAGTTCAAGTTCATTTGAGGACGAGATTCATGGATACATGCGAGCATGTGACCACCGGCATATCGGCTAGCTCAACGACATTCCTTCTTTAGGCTATCATCGATCCGCTGATCAGTACTGGCAATGGCATTGCAAGCAGTCCACATCCACCCTAGATATCCAGAGACCGACTTCTCAGGGGGAGGATGGGCCACACGCAACTCTTCGCATAGCCGCTGTAGTACAGAGTAGTAGTTCACGAGGTGCACCGAGATCCATATCTTCCTCTCCTTTAGAAGCTTTGTGCTCTGCTCCTTTCTCGTGTTGTTGGCGGCCCTCGCCATCTCTTCCTTCTCGAATATTGTCTTCCAGTATACGACCCACCCTTCCATCTCTACGAGAGAGCTTTCAAGGTCTAGAAAGGATGACATCGTTAGCAACCTTTGGCTTGAGTACAAAGACAGTGTGCTACAATGTTATGACTATCTTACTTTGGCAATGCTCATGCAATAGTGCGACCTGGTTCCCTTCAGATACCAAGGCGTTGTCGGATGCAACAGTAACTAGGGCATGACCACTGTCACTTAGTGTTGACGAGGCCTGAGGCGTACTGGGTTCGACAACCAAGTCCCACGAGCGTCCGTCTTGCTGGACGTTTTCGTTCTCAACTTCAAGAAATCTACAATAACAAAATGATCATCGTCTCATCGGGGAAGACGAGGCAGTCGTTGTTTTGCCCCAAGCCCTTGGCCACCACGTCGAGACGCCCATAGTTCTTGTGTAGAGCTTGGCGGAGAGAGGCCAGATTGTCCCTCGACTACGCGAGCTCGTACATGAGACCTTGATGCTATCGTTCGTTTCTCACCACCACCTCCTGCCACTTGGCGTTGTCAGCTTGCTCTTTCTTCAGCTGGGCTTCCAGCGCTACAATGCGGTCATCGGCGGTGGATGCGACTTTCCCAAGCCGTTCGATCTCTACAATGACGTCCTTGGCGCTTGCCTCAATCAGTCGACAAGCCTGCAATAGCTTGTCAGCGGAGGAGGATGACCTCGGGATGACGAGGGCACTAGTCAGTGGAGGTGGCATCGGGAGAATGGTAGCCACGGCGGCCGAGGGAGGCGACTTGGAGCTCACTTCTTCTCTGGCCCCGGTGCTTTGTCTCGCGATCGAAGGGGAGGGGCTACGTTTAAAGGAATTTTATTGCTACAAAGAGTATGTGATGAACAAGCAAAACATTAGTAAATCGAGGTTGTACTTACCTAATTTTTTACTTCTTCAGTAGCGGCGCCCTCTTTATGGAGGTGGGCTTCGCACTGGATGTTGTCTGTAGAAGAGAAAAAGTAAGATCGAGAAGGCTACCACAGTTGTCATATAATCCTATGGTTGGGGCATCATCTCAGAGCTACTTGTATGGATTAGCTTCCTAGCTCCGATGGACTTGGCCAACAAAGGCCGATGCCTCTTCTTGGTTCCACTGCTGCTAGGCAGGAGGGTGGCGGCCGCTTGTTCAGACACCGCCTGCTCCTTCAAAGAAGCAAACGTCTGGTGGTCGATGAGCGGGCTGATCACGTCCGTTAAATGCAACACATAAAAGAATCTAGATTACTACTCCTACAGGCATAGAAACAAATGACAAAGAGTAGTGGTTCATGATGCTTAGATTGACAATGGCATCCGACTCCATTGGTGGGAGGTCACATATCGGTGCGGGGATGTCGGTGGCAGATGACGACAGGGACCACCACTTTTTCGACGCGCTCTACCACGGTGTCTTCAGAGAGAACCGAAATTGAAACAAAAGTGACAAGGTTATCAAGTGAAGACAATTTTGGTTCTTTATAACAACGAAGAAACTATAAGTTGTATATCCCAGTGTGATAGCCGCGTCACGTCCTGTTCCTCCGAGTACAAGTACGAGGGGTGAGAACGGGCTTGGAGATGTTGAATCTGATGACGGACGAAGTCTTGAACGAATTTGTACCCGGTCAGATCACGTTCTCGGAGATCATGGAATTTTTCTACAAAGCTCGCTAAGGCAGGAGTCATTGAAGGTTTGGAGGTTCATTTCTCTAGGCATGTTGGTTTCTGATGGGGGATCTCGAGGATAGGAGTTTTGTCTTCAATACAGGGGTTGAGATTAAAAAGATGAATCCCATAGAAGTCAAGAAGTGAAGACAAAAATTCGAAAGGAGGAACCAAAAAGACACATTGGATGAAAGATGCAAGAGTGATTATCTAGCCAAGGTTGGCCAAAGGATTAGTACCTCCTTCCGAACGCGCCACCACTTTTGCGCTTGACAAAGCACTGTTCTGTTGCAGCTCCCTTATCTCGCTTAGGCCAACTTGGACTCTGGGAGATCCATGGAGATTGACGAAGGCGATTTAGAGAAGTTATGGTTTAGGGTTTTGGCGAGCTAAGGCGAAGGGGATTGGAGATGTAAGAGAGAAAGTTAGAGCCCTATTTGGACGAATGGAACCCAAATAGATCTCAAAAATAGAATTTATAGGTCATGTCCGACGGTTCAAATTTCGAGGCAGACGAAGAGATCACCACCAAGATTTTCGTTTGCTTATAACCACTATAGTTTTTGACTTCAATCCAAATTCACATTCAAGCCGAGTTCTCAGATGATGAGAATGCAAGGACTTTGTCACGTACTCTGCCTCTTCTCGGGTGGCCAAGAAGGGTTTGGAGAGTTTGACAACAGTTGTTCTCAGAATCTCTATTCGGGAATATGGGTCAAATCATTTGCATTGAAGTCGAGGGCTACTGTCAGTGTCAATGAAATATTAATGACATATCTCCTATACTAAGACACATTTCCTATGTTAAGGATAAGACATATCTCCTATACTATCGTATACCCGATAGTATACGAGAAGGTATCTTTTAATTAAGGAAATATGGCTAATAAAAAAGAAAATTATCTTTCTAGAATAGAAAGTGTCAGAGTCCTAGTCGGGGAAGATAAGGCTTCCTTTGGCCCGTATTCGGTTTTATCTCCTCAAGTTCTACTTGGAGACGAAGGTAATCTCTGTTATATAAACAAGGCCCCCACGTTCTGAGAGGGGCAGCGAGTTACAAGCCATAGTCAAAGCCACGCCCAGAAGCAATCCGGAAGAAGTCAATGTCGTATTCGCCGAATAAATCTTGTCGGGCCGTCCTCGACAGCTTCTAGTCGGTGGATTCATCCAATTGTTCTATTCCCCATTGTACTCTGAGCGATATTCCAATCCATAATACACATAAACTGGAGTAGGGTTATTACTCATCTTGAAGGCCTGAACCAATATAAATTCTTGTCCCTTGTCTGCTTAATCTATTCCCGTGTATATCCTGGTTCCAAATATCATGGTTGACGGCCCGTCGACATAGTCATCTCAGAAAAAGAAAAATGGTGTGATAATTCTTCAGGTTTGCACACTTTTGACTAGCTGACACAAATCTGACGAACAGGCCTTACCGGTGATTATATGCTCATGCCTAGCTGCTTGCAGAAAGTTGCAAGAATTATTTAAACTGTTTTTCTTTTTTGCACAATTGTTTCTCTGATTTTTTTCAAATCTGGAATGTGAAATCTGAATCTGAAATCTTGTGTAAACTGATTCCTGAATATTGTGTAATCTGAATCTGAAAACTTGATTTTCAAATATGGAATATGCTGCCTGAAAGCTGATCCTCCTCAAACAAGGTGATTTCACCTCTCAAACAATACAGCAAAGGTTCTAATATTTGGCTGCGGAGACCTCAACCCAGAAACAATGTTTTTGTAATAACTCAGTGAAACAATCACATATTTTTAACACATCCATCACATTGTTCGTTTTCGCATATGTGTTTCAGATTTTTTTTTTTGAAAATACATTGTACATTGATGGAACCATCTATATCAGCATCAGATGTTCTGCACAATAGAACGATCTCTTTACTGAATATTGGCAACGATGCATTTAACTGATCAAAACCATCTACATGAGCATCAAAGAATCAAATAATACATGCTTGATCTGACACAATTACACTTGTGCAGCACCACCCTATGGATCAATGCTCATGCAACTCTACACATCCGTAGTGGAGGCACCGCGGCGACCGCCGGGGTGATGCGCCGCCGCAACTCGACGACGGCGACAGGACGCCGGTTTTTCACCTTCTTCCTCGGCGCGTCGATCACCTGGATCATCCTCTGCTTCTTGGCGGACTCAGCATCCTCGTAGCCCTCCTAGAGCTTGCGCTTCGCCGCCGCAAGCTTCGTCTCGTCCAGGAGCGCCGGCGCCTCCTCGTGCCTGTTCGATGCCGTCTTCTTCCGCGCCGCCGTGGGCGCCGGCTTGTGAGCAGCCGGCGGCGTGTTTGCCTTCTTGGCGCGATCAGCCGCGGCGAGTGCAGAGGCAGTCTTGGTCGGCGGCGCCGGCGGCTTCCTGGTCAGGTGTTCGTCGACCAGCGCCTTCCATTTCTTGTAGAGCGCGGCGGCGAGATCGCGCACCTTCTCCGACGAGTGCTTCCTCAGGCCGCTGATCGTCTTGCCAATCTTGCTGGCCTCCAGCGTCTGGAAAGTCATCGACACGGCCTGCAGCGCGTGGAGCAACTCGACCACGGTCTCCTCCGACGAGTCGGAGCTCGGCCTGCTGCTGTCTTTACTGCCCACGAGCTTGCTCTTTATCCTCTCGACCTCCTCGCCGGAGACCTCGCCCATGGTAGGTTTCTTGGCGCGTCGGAGTTCTTGCTCATCGCAAAGCCGAAACATATCCTCGAACGGGATGTCGCGGCCCGCGAGCTCCATGGTGGCGAAGCCGATGGCCTCGTCGAGCTGCTCGGCTCCCATGGAGCGAACCATCTCCCTCACCACCGCCTCTGCCTCTCCGCCGGCCATGGCAGCGCGCGCGAGCGAGCGAGCGAGAGAGATCGCTCAGATTTCGCTAGTGGCGTTCCAGCAATGCAGCTTTGCAGGAATTGGGAATGGTTGGCACCAAATTTATAGGGAAAAGGGAGGACGAACACAGTGTCTCCTTCTCCGATTCGAACTCATGGCAGGGCGCGGACTCCGAGTCCGACTTTGACTCCGATTACGTCGGAGAACGCGTAGTCGCCGCCTATAAATTTAGCGCTAATTCGATCACGCATGCTCATCCAAGAAACAGAGCCGCGAGAGGAAGCAGAGCTTTTGCTTGGAAGCGAAAAGCGATCTCTCACTGCATTGCTGCCATTGCCGCCGGCGGCCAGGGGATCCCGGAGAGGTGGAAGGAGCTGGTTCGTTCCCTGGGAACCGAGCAGCTCGTCGACGCCATCTACGTCGCCATCGACGACTTGTCCGAGCGCGAGCGCGATACGATCTCACCGGAGCTTTGGCGGCGCCTCGGCTACCGCCGCGCCGCCTACATGAATCCTTTCGCACGCGATGGATTGGGCTCCGGCTGCTCCGCCGGTGAGGACAAGGTTGAGAGGATGAAGATCAAGCTCGTGGCCGTGGTCGGGGAAAACGGCGGCAGGCCGAGCTCCGACAAATCGGAGGACTCCGTGGTCGAGTTGCTCCGCACGCTGCAGGCCGTGCCGATGACGTTCGAGACGCTGGAGGCGAGCAAGATCGGCAAGACGATCAGCGGCATAAGGAAGCACTCGTCGGAGCAGGTGCGCGACCTCACCGCCGCGCTCTGCAAGAACTGGAAGGCGCTGGTCGACGAACACCTGACCAGGAAGCCGCCGGCGCCGACCAAGACTGCCTCCGCTCTCGTCGCGGCTGATCACGCTAACAAGGCGAGCATGGCGACGGTGGCTGCTCATAAGCCCGCGCCAGCGGCGGCGCCGAGGAAGACAGCGTGCATCAAGCGCAAGGAGGCGCCGGCCGCGCTCTGACCAGAGATGGACGAGGTGTCGAAACTGGAGGCGGCGAGGAAGAAGCTCAGGGAGCGTTACAGAGAGGAAGAGCTGGCCAAGAAGCAGAGGAAGATACAGATGATCAACGCGCCACCGCCGGGGAAGGCTAATCAGCGCTCCGCCGTCGTCGAGCGGCGCGGCGTGGTCCGGCGCACGGTGGCGAGTCACGCTCCGGTGGCTTCTTCTGTCAGGACGTAGATGTAATTCTTGAATGAATACTATTCTGCTTTTCTGTAGATGGATGATTTCTTGAATGCAGAGAAATTTTGATGTAATGTAATTCAGGTGTATGTATTACTAACTAGGGTGTGTTCGGATTGGAGTGTTCCCAGCTCCATCTCCTCATGTTCCGCGCGCACGCATTTCAAATTGCTAAACGGTGCGTTTTTTGTAAAATGTTTCTATACGAAAGTTGCTTTAAAAAATTATATTAATTCATTTTAAAAAAAATTAGTAAATACTTAATTAATCATATGCTAATGAGTCGCTCCGTTGTTCGTACGGAGAGAATTTCTTTCCAACCCATGCTGCTGAACTAAACCATAGGTTATATGAACAACTCTGATGCAATGAACAATCTGTTGTATGTGGTTTCAGAAAATTCTGAAACAGCCCATGTTGTGTGTATTAGAAATTCAGAAAATGTATATGTGACTTGGTCAGACAATGTGTATCCTGCATTTTTGCCAATATCTGGGTTATATCCCTAACTGGTTATTTCACTTATTTGGCCACAACCTGTGCATATATTGCTGAAATGCAAATACATGAACTAATAGTCAGAACCAGGGCTTTTGTATGGCAATCTTTTTGGCCATTTCATTAGCTTGTTGACTGAACCTTTTTGCCACATAACCTGGGTGTGATGTGGAAGTGGATTTTTGTCTCTCGAGGGGACATCCTCTCGTTTCATGCATGACATCTAAAAAGTCATCAAAAAATTTAAAAAAAATTATCAAGATAGATCAATATATCATACATCTTTTCACAAGCATGCAAGTTAAAATGAGACTTATATAATTCGAAACAAAAATAACAAATTTGATCATGAATTTGCCGTCAAATTTGATACATCAATGGGAAGTGGATTTTTGTCTCTATCGAGAGAACATCCCCTCGTTTTATGCATGACGTCTAAAAAATCATCAAAAAATTTTAAAAACATGATACTATTCATGAGCGCACGGATTTTGTGGCATTTTCTCCTTGTACCTTCAAATCTCAGTTGTATTTACCCTGATGATAATTCACTTCTCTTTCTCTCTAATAAGAAGGTATAGCTTTTGAAAATTCTGATGATTGGAACTGACGGCCGGCTGTGCCACCACTACGGATGTGTAGAGCGTAGTGCATATATATTCACAAGCAGTAGTGTCCAGTAATTCTTGATGGTTTCGTCATCATCTCAGCACGAGGCATTAGCTCTTGTTTTGTGGTGTAAAAGCACGCATACATTGCATAGGTCACACGGGCAATGACAGGGTGTTTTCAGATAGTTCACAAAACTCACATCAATAGAACATATCAACGTCACTCTACTATGTACTCTAGAGACATCAATCTTGTTCCACGCATGTGCACACAATTTTATTTTCCTTTCAGACGCTCAGGCGACGAATGTCAAAAAGAAATTTGAAACGGATGCCAGCTTGAGCTTGTTTTATACTTGCTGATAGTCAAATTTTGCACTAGATTAAATTTAGCCTAAGTCTAGAAAATGATCAGAGCCTTCACGATAAGCCCGATCCAACCGGGCGATCAACCACGGTCCGACCATAGATGTCTTTGTGGTCCAATCGACCAAGTCCAATTTTATTATTTCTCATGTTTTCTTACTTGGGGGTGGGTTTCTCAAATCGAAGCTAATGTACGTGGGGTCATCAAATCCAATGAAAGGAACAACCAATCAATCATCCACTACTGAACAACCGATCTTTATTCGATCAACAAAAACAGCAAATATCTCAAATTTTTTACAAACCGATGCTAAAAAAGATCTTTAGCACTGGTTAAAACACCCAACGACACATTGCTATCTTTAATACCGGTTGGTAACATCAACTGGTACTAAAAATCATTTTTATCACCGGTTCAAATTTTGTCAGACCGTGTCAGGCCCACTGAGATCTTTAGTACCGGGTACTAAAGATCAAAATTTTAGTACCAGTTGGTAACATCAATTGGTACTAAATACCAACTGGTACTAAAGATTTTATTGATCACCAACCGGTACTAAAATGTTGATCTTTAGTACCGGTTGGTGCACACCAACCAATACTAAAGATCATGTCGTTACCAACCGGTACTAAATTGTTGTTCTTTAGTATCGGTTGGTGATATCAATCAGTACTAAAGATCATGTCCTTCATATAATTCTTCTTTCTCTTCCAGCCCAAGTCATTGCTGCAAAGTGAAAGGAGGAGGAAGGGAGATGCTACCAAAATTTGTTGTGAAAATATTTTGGTGATGTTATACAAATCGAAGGAACCTAAAAGATTAGCAACTTCATCCTTTATTAATGTATGGTCAACATTTTACATTTATAGCTATATTTCTTTACATTATTCTTGCTAAAAAGATGTATGGAAAAAAGATGAGAGAGAAAAATTGTTTAGGAAAAATTCGGGTACTTCAAAAATTAGAAATATTTGGATAAAAATGATTAAAAAAAGGACAACAAAAGAATAATATAGAAAATGAAGATAAAAGAGTAGAAAACTAAGTTCATTTAAAAATCATTAAAATAGTTATAAATAAGTAGAATGCATTAAAAATATGTTTAAAATTTTAAAAAACTATTGAAAATAATTAAAATAAGGATAATACATAAAAATATATTTAAAATTTTTTAAAACTTCTTAAATTTATAAATATAAAATTGTTAGCAATAAGAAGAATTCATTAAAACCATCCATTTTCAGTTTAATCATGATATTTTAAATTATTATATGATTATTTAAGTAGTTTCACTTTCACGGATTTCCTTTACATTTGTTATCTACGGATGTAGATGAATCAGCAATGGATGTACACCACGGACCGACGGTCGAAGAAGTTTATTGATGGCGTGATTTATTTTTTTGAGTGTGGCAAATACCCACAAGTCTAAGAGTTTTATATGGTTTTCATGCAAAAAAAGCAAAAACGAGAATGAGTATTCTACATCAAGAACTCTTATCCAGTTGTTGGAGTTGGGATTCATGCCAAGATATAATTGGTGGACCTCGCACGGAGAGTCAGAGGTTGCAATGAAAGAAGATGAAGAAGAAGACGACGACATTCCGGACTGGGCTCAATACGATGGATTTACAGAAAATACAACAGGCGAGGCGGACAGAGTTGTTGAAGAAAATGACAATGCGGATGATCTTGGTCAGATATTGTGCGACGTAAAGAATGACTGTGAAAGTGAAAAGGAGGTCTAGAAATTGAAGCAGATGTTAGCGGACCACAAAACATCCTTGTACCTAGGTTGCGAACAAGGGCACAAAAAGTTGGGTGTCACATTGGAATTCTTGCAATGAAAGACAAAAAATGATGTGACTGACAAAGCATTTGACGAGTTATTGAAACTCTTAAAGAATATTTTTTCCGAGGAAAACAAATTGTCTGAAACAACATACAACAAGTCCAGAAGATACACACATGTTCGAACGATTGTATCCTCCATCGCGGTGAGAAGTACGAGAACCTAGAAGCAAACCCGGTTGGTAAGGCACTATGATACAAGATTAGACGAGATGACCCAGGTGATGTTGACGGACTGCCTTCGAATAAGAGAGTTCCTGCTAAGGTGATGTGGTATTTCCTTATAATACCACGCTGAGGCATTTGTTCAGGAAGAAAGCGCATGCTAGAATGATGCGCTGGCACGCAAAAGAACGTAAACAAGACAGGATGCTGAGACACCCTGCCGATGGGTCGCAGTGGCGAAACATTGACAAAACATTTCAAGACTTTGGAAAGGATGCACGAAACATAAGGTTTGGTTTATGTACGAATGACAAAAATCCATTTGGAGAGATGAGCAGTGGTCATAGCACTTGGCCTGTGACCATGTGTATCTACAACCGCCCCCCTTGCTTATGCATGAAGTGAAAGTTCATCATGATATTGATTATTATTCATAGCCCAAAGCAACCTGGTAACGACATTGATGTGTACTTAGGACCATTGGTTGAAGACCTAAAACTGTTGTGAAAGAAAGGTGTCCCTGTGTGGGATGAGGACAAACAGGAGCATTTAACCTACGAGTGTTGTTATTCATAACCATTAACGATTGGCCTGCACTTAGCAACCTATCAGGACAATCAAAAAAGGGGTATAAGGCTTGCACACACTGTATGGATGATACTGGCAGTACGTATTTAAAGCATTGTAGGAAGGTTATGTACATGGGCCATTGTCGATTTCTTATTGCAAGCCACCCTATACGAAAGAAAGGCAAATATTTTGAAGAGAAGGCAGACCACTGTACTAATCCTGAACATCGTAACAGAAAAACCATATTTGCTATGGTGAAAGATGTTAAAGTAGTATTTGGAAAGAAACCTAGCAGCCAACCTATAGCAAGTGAAGATGATCACGCGGTGATGTGGAAGAAAAAGTTTATTTTCTGGGAGTTACACTATTGGGAAGTGTTAGACGTCCGCCACGCAATCAACGTGATGCACCTAACTAAGAACCTTTGTGTCAACCTGCTAGGCTTCCTTGGTGTATATGGGAAATCAAAAGATACACTTGAAGCACGTAATAATCTGAAGCATATGAAACAATGCGACGGCCTTCATCCGAAACCGGAATAGAAAGGAAGCCATTACTTGAGTCCAACCAACTACAATTTGAGCAAGGCAGAGAAGGAAAGTATGTTTGAATGCGTGGACAACATCAAGATAGCATCTGGATACTCCTCAAATATAAAGGGAATAATAAGCATGAAAGAGAATAAGTTTACAGATCTAAAGTCTCACAACTACCAGTGTTGATGACACAGCTGCTTCCTGTTATAATTCGGGGTATCCTTCCTGATAATGTCCAGGTAACAATAACAAAGCTATGTACTTTCTTGAACACAGTTTCGCAGAAGATCATCAATCCAGACAGATTAACAGCCCTACAAAATGACGTGGTACAATGTCTTGTTAGCTTTGAGATGATCTTTCCACCATCCTTCTTCAATATAATGACGCTGTCGGGACACCCCGGGTTAAATATTATGTAAGTTATTTGAAATAATAGCGTGAAATATTTAGTTGGATGGGGTCCAATAATAATTGAGTAAAACAGTAACCATCCAACCTCATTGTAATAAGCATGAAATAGAATAAGTTTACAGATCTAAAGTCTCACAACTACCAGTGTTGATGACACAGCTGCTTCCTGTTATAATTCGGGGTATCCTTCCTGATAATGTCCAGGTAACAATAACAAAGCTATGTGCTTTCTTGAACACAATTTCGCAGAAGATCATCAATCCAGACAGATTAACAGCCCTACAAAATGACGTGGTACTATGTCTTGTTAGCTTTGAGATGATCTTTCCACCATCCTTCTTCAATATAATGACGCTGTCGGGACACCCCGGGTTAAATATTATGTAAGTTATTTGAAATAATAGTGCGAAATATTTAGTTGGATGGGGTCCAATAATAATTGAGTAAAACAGTAACCATCCAACCTCATTGCTTCCCTATCAAGTCAAATGACAGACATAGTATAAAACCTGAAGCGCCGAGTAGAGAGCATAGGGGATATTGCTGGGACTTTAGCATGCCAGTCAACTTTAGCCTAAGACATGCCCGTCAAACCACACGAAGATGGCGACCAGATGTGTTACACATCTCAGGAGACTTGACGAAAATCACTAAAGCTCTACGACATCCCAAATGCTCGATACTCATACTGGTGTAAAACTAGATCCCAGGAAAAGCTCTAGTTCACACTTTCATCTAAGCGATGAAAATCAGAATAATAAGGAGTAAACACAAATGGCTTTACTCTACACTTATATTTAAATAGATAGGCCAAACGGCCAGGTAATTACTGATCCGCGAAAGCTTGGCTACCCAAATCCACAAGCAGCCGACAAGGGAAAATAACCCTCTTTGGATCCGGTCCTAGAAGAAGCAACGATTCCCCGAATCACTCAGAAGGCTAATCAGACAACCTGCAAAATGGATATTCCAGTCGTACAAGAGTCAGTACATTAAACAGGTTAATGTACCGGCAAGCACAAGACAATCCTAACATATTACATGCATGGCATAAATCAAGGAAAGGCTATATGTAGCTTATTTTAGCATAAAGCAAGTTTTAGTTCACAATTATTTGTAAAGGGGTTCACAATTCAATTCATAAAACATTAACATAAGCAAGCCATAATATTTACCATCTTATTCTCATATACATACTCTCCTTATCGATACCAAGTCATCATCAACATCATCATATCAGCCCTCCCCGGGCAACATCATTATCATACTAACATCATCATCATACTCTACCACACCCCACACCCATCACCATTCCCATAGTCCATTTTCGTAAACACATTTATAAAACATAAGTCTATACCCATGACAATTCACTATGTCGCTCATGACCGTGAGCACGGCTAATCGATTAGTTTTTAGAGAACTCTGCAGAGCTTGTACAGCTTTACCCACATGATATAAACACTCTAGTTTATCCGGTACCCGTCGGTACCACCACACTCTTCACATTGAATGCGGTCTAGAGGTCACAACGTAGCCTTTACATTACTTAACGCCTAACCTTGCATCAGCGATGGCAAGTGTGAATCCATCCTGGGCATGACCCAAAACCGCTAGGTGGCGGGCCCACGCCTTAAACCTAACGCCGTGGCAGCGAACACATCCGTTCCCCACGAGGCACTGTACCATTGAATCGTACCATTGAATTGGACAGACTTTGACGCCTAAACTACCCCCATTAATTAGTGGGGTAAATAGGTAGTTCCTATGAATCATCGCTCAGACTAATTCATTCTACTTCGGCCTACCAATATGCAAGGTTAGACTTTAAGTAACTTAATTAGCTACGGCCACCCCATAATAGCACATGTGGATGTACGGTAAACAATAGTGAATGACACCAAGTTTGGTCCTTAATTAACCCGGGCGAACACTCCCCCTATCGGTGCACAACTACCACCATATGCACACCACTTGCCGCCCAAGTCTAAAAACAAGTTTAACTCCATTTTAGTTCACAGATACTTAACACTTTTATTTTCAATCCAGCATTAACCAAATGATCATAATTCCATTTATCAAGTCATAAAATTATTCATTTGCATAGTTCTAGGCATGGCTAAGCAATTGGCATATATAAACGCATATAAATACTTCACTGACTATTTATGAAGTAATCAAATTCATCCTATGGTTACAAATAAAAGGGTAACAATGTATCAAGGTAGATTATGTAGCAATAAGGTCATAGCTACCATTTACTAGGTTTTCAAATATCGTTTTTAATCAAATACATATGCAGTTTTACAAACAACACTTTTCATCTCCCAAATCATAGGTTTCAATGTGATCAAAGGAAAGGAGAGGAATAACTTGCCTTGATTTGGAACAAAGTGAATATCACATAAATCACTCTTTCACCGTCGATACGAATTATCTATACAAATGACACGATATGCATATAAATACCAAATTATGCGAAAAATACAAAATGCTCTAAAATGCATGATTTGTGCACAGTGGATAGGTTCTGACCTAAGATAGATTTAGGTGAAAGAATTTCTATTTTATCTCTTTTTATTTAAGAGTTATGAATTTTCTAAGTTTGCATTAACATATAGGATTATTTACTAATGTATAGTTGTGAATCATTTTTAATATATGATTTTGATTAAATTGACCTTACTGGAATGAAGAGGATTGTTTTCTAAGATTAATACAACTGTATGAATTTCCTATGAATTTTGTAAATTAACTTGCATTTTGTGGTGGTCATTTTACAATATAAATTATTAGCCTGTTCCTGTTACAGAAAGTATGAAATATTATATTTTTAAATTAAACTTCATACTTTTGTGATTCTATAGAAATTTGGTTCACTCCATTTGGAATATAAATGAATTTTCAACAAATTCTACAAGCTTTATGTTAACTATTTCTTAATTGCAATTTTAGAAATAAATATCATACTGTGGGTATAGGATTTTATTCTACAAAATTAAATTTCACAATTTTATGAATCTACTGGAGTTGGTTTTATCTCGAAAGGAGCTATATTTGATTTGATATGGATTTTACAAGTTTGACCTAATTTCCAGTTGAACAGATAAAGGTTTCCTTATTCTCTTTTATATTTTCAATTTACAAATCTATAGGGTCCACAAGTCAGCCTAAGGCATTATGCAGAAAGATCCCTGAGATTCATAAGAATCAACCCGCAGTAAAAAACACGTGGTAATACCATTTCCATTAAGAGTCCCCTAGATTTCTGGATATTTCTAATGAGTCCTGGTCCCACAAGTCAGTCTAGGGGTTTTAAACTATTACTAAGCCGATTTCTTTTGCGCTAATTAGATGGGTCCCGCACATCAGTGGGTCAGTGGCTGGGAGAGGAGCAGCAGCAGCTCCGGCGAGCTTTCCGCCGGCGGCTAGGGCAAACGGCGACAGATCTCAGCAGGCGTCCGAAATAAAAAATGTAGAGGGGATCATGGCGAAGCGGATGGTAGTCTTGCCGCCAGCTGCGGTGGCTGGAATTGGAGGCGACGACAGTAGAGGCGGCGGTAGCTTTCGGGGTGTTGATGCTTATCGCGCTTCGGCTCGGTTGGGCGCGGACGGATGCATGCGCATGATTCCACGGGTGTCCTGGGAACTCACCGAGTGGCGCACGAGGTCCGGTGAAGCCCGTACGGCGAAGGCGGTGGAGAAACTCCCGGGCGACGGTGCAGAAGATAGAGCTTCACGGTGACAGCGTGCTCTCCTTTGCGATCTGCCATGCATGCATGTCTACCGGGTCAAAGAAGTTCGAGGGATGCTCCATACGCAAGGAATTGAAGAACGGCTCACCGGAGAAGGCGAATTCGGTGATGAGGCCCGGCGGCCGGACTTAGAGAAGACAAGGTCGATCTCGGGTTTCATGGCATCATGGTTCAATTCCCCCGGTAGGCGGCCTCCTGGGACCAAGGCGAAGGTGATGGCGCGGCGGGTTGGCTCGGCTTGGTCGAGGATGGCCGAACAGCGATGATGCCAAGGCGGCGGCGCTCTGGAGCTCTCGGGGACACGACGGCGTTCCGGCGAGATAGCTGCACATCACACGATGGGATTAGAGGGGAAAAGTTCGGCATCGAACGGAGGTAACAGAACGCAAGAAGAAGAGGAACGACCGTGGCTCAATGGCTGTTGCGGCGGTCGTCGTCTCCATGGCCGGTGATGGGAATGGAGAGGAACTAGGGCACCGGGTGCTCTCTCTCGTGACTGGGTCGGCACAGGGATGGAATGGGATGCAGTGCGACGCATTGGAGAGGATAAAGCGAGCATCGGCAGCTGCCACGACATTGGACACGCGTCGAGCAGGAGTTTTGCGCCGCTCTTCCCTCGCTCCCTCGTTCTCTCTGTGTTAAGTACTGAAGGGGAGAAGTGGACCAAGGTTAGGGCAAGCTGATGAGGCTGCCATGTGGGTCCCAGGGCGATGCAACAGAGGTAAAGTGAGAGGGATGAGTAGGAAACTGGGTGAACACAGTGTTAGGATAGTTTTTAATATTTTCCCTATTATTTTCTCCCTCTCTTCTTTACAATTCCATAACTATTTTTCTGTGCATGATAAACTAATTTGGATTTTTCTGGAGATAGATAAAAATACCTAGATTCCATTTTCTTTGGTTTCACTCAAAAATAATCTATATTTTAATCTCAGGGAAAAAGAGAAATCTAGTTCAGCCGAAATTGATTTGAATTTTTAGGAAGTCAAAACATATAAAATAAATTCTGTAAAAATTATATTAATTCATGATAAATAGATTAATATTTGAATAAATTATTTCCCCTATATATTTTTATGTGAGAAAATACACATATGGAAGTTGTATTGTTTTTGCCGATTAGGGTTTTGAGTAAATCAATAGTTTGACTGTTTTGACCCAAATAATTGAGGCATCACATGTACTTATTAAATTATACCAAAATTCCAGTGAGATAAATATATTGCTTAGGACCTACATGAATTTCCTCATGATTTTATATTGCACCATTTATTTTTAAATATTCAATGAGTTCGCCTTCCTTTAAGTATTCTCATTTTAAATACATAGTTAAATGATCGTAAAATTATATTTTGATTTGTAATTAACCAGAGATGAAGGGGTAAGGCTTTTACTTTCATTTCACCATGCTTAACTTACAAGACACATGAGCATGGTTACACTCAAGGTGACCACTAGTGTACTGTGTTTATTATCTATATGTGAATTAGCATGCATGAACACTTGTGTTCCTGAGACCTAGAATGAAGTGCACCCTAGATTCAAAAACATTTTTAAGGATCTCAAATCTCACATCCTATGTTTATGAAAATATCTTACACATCAAGTTAATTTGAGGAGGAGGAAGTTTTTAGATCATTTGCAACTCAATACATAACCACTAGCTAGTTTAAACCTTACCTAGGTTATATAATTGGAAAATTTTTGGTCATTAACTCGAAAACATATTTTCTTTATTTAAACATAGTAAAAATTTGAAATTCGAATTTTTGGTATGTTACAGACGCATTTTCTATGTCACCTTGTCAAAGAGATCGATATTCTCGGTCCTGTGTACCTACACAACATGTTCCCTTTCAAGAGGTACATGGGTGTTCTAAAGAAATACGTTCATAACCGTTCTCATCTAGAAGCAAGCATCGCCAAGGGGTATGGAACAAAGGAGGTCATTGAGTTCTACGTAGAATTTATTGAAGACCTTCATCCAATTGAGGTCCCCGAGTCAAGTCACGAGAGGAGACTACGGGGAAAGGGGACTCTTGGAAGGAAAGCAATAATGACTATAGACAGCGATTTATTCCATAAAACACATTTCACGGTTTTGCAACAATGTTCGTTGGTGGCTCCTTACATTGATGAGCACTTAGTGGTTGTTCGCTCCAAAAACATTGGTAAGTCCGATGCCTTGATTACACGTCATCACATTAATACTTTTCCTGCATGGTTACGACAACATCTCAAGGGTAACGAGACGATTGACCAACAACTAGCCTTCTTGGCGAGGGGACCATCTTGGTCAATCTAGACATTTCAAGGATATGAGATCAATGGGTATACATTTTACACAGGAGTCTAAGACCCGTGGAAGAGGCAGCCCATGCTGGGTAAGGACATTGCACCGATGCTCAGATCACGTCGCCGGAGAAGAGGGGCGGCAATGGCGAGTAAGGCACACATCACTAAAGTCTGCATCGCCTCCTAAGGTCGATCCGGGGGAAGAGGGATGGTAGCGGTGAGGATAGCCCCACTAGTGTCCGCATCACCTCTGGGAGAAGAGAAGAAGAGGGTGGCAGCGGATGATGCCCGCCTCGCCAGAGGCAGCCTTGATAAACCCTGAGCTCCACTCGATAAGCTCACAGCTTTGATAACTACAATTTGTGAGAAACGTTGACGACCCGAATACAACCATATGAGACATTATTGTGTTGCGCCTTAGCAATCGGTACACCTTTTCGTGGGTTGTTGATCTTGCCGGTGCAAATCAACCTTATTCTTACTAGCAAATCGAAGAAATAAGCAAGAATAAGATAAAAGCAATCTGAATTGCAAATAAGAATTGCATACAAATAATAAGTTGGGATTCCGTAACGAGCAAACCGGTGATCTAACCGATCATGGGATTACACAGTAAAGTAGCGAAGCTAAACTTTAATTTAAAAAAGTGTAACATACCAAAAATTCGAAATTCAAATTTTTACTTCAGATAAATAATAAAAATGTATTTTTGAAGCCAAAATAGAAATGTAAATGAAAGTAAAGCCTAAACATAATATTTCTGGTTGAATATAAATTAAAATATAATTTTTTCTACCATTTAAATATACATTTAAAATAATAATACTTAAGGGTAGGCGAACTCATTGAATTGTTAAAAATAATTGGTGCAATATAAAATCATGAGGAAATTCATGAAGGTACTATTTAGTATATATAACACACTGGAATTTTGGTATAAATTAATATGTATATTTGATACCCCAAATAATTAGGTCAAAACACTCAACCCATAGGTTAATACTAAACCCTAATCGGCAAAAACGACACATATCTCATAAATGTATTTTATCACATAAAAATGTAGATGGAACATAATTTATTCAAATACTATCTTATTTATCATGAATTGATAAAATTTTTCCAGAATTTATTTTATTAGTTTTGACCTCCTAAAAATTCAATCTATTTTCAGCTAGGCCTATTTTCTCTATTTTCCTGGGAATAAAATATAGAGTATTTTTGTGTGCAACCAAGGAAAATAGAAACTAGGTATTTTTATCTACTACCAATAAAATCCACACTAATTTATTACGCACAGAAATTGAGTTATAGAATTAAAAATAAGGGAGGAAGAAATTTATATGAAAATCCTTTGTAAATCACTTGAGCAGTAGATCACTAAGGAACCTACTTGTTTTCTCTCTCTACCAAGTGGGCCCAGCCTTGGTAGGACCCACCTGTCAGTCACTCAAGCTTGCCACCTCCTTCTATAAGCTAGGAACAGCTGCCACGTCGTGGACACGCGTCAGCACGCCAGGGCGCCGCCTCGCCGTCCACCGCCTCCCCGAGCTCCACCATAAATAGTGCCGCTTTGCCCACCGACGAAGCTTTTCATCCTCGCTGCGTTCCACCCAAAACCCTAGCGAGATCGTCTCGGGAGCTCCAGGAGCGAATCCATCTTCTCCGGCACCGTCAAGATCCACCACCGTCGCCGTCCTTCTTTGGTGAGCTTCGCCGCAGACCAACCGTGGGAACACGATCCCCTATCCATGCCTAAACCCTCTGTACCTTCCTCCTTATTTTTGGCGCAGGTCGAGCACCTCGTGCAAAGCTCATCGGCGTCCTCGGTGTCCAGAGCGCCGTCGCGGATCGCATCGCCGTTCTCGTCGATCCGATGGAGCCCTAGCTAAACCCCGGCGCCAGGACCATCGTCTAGATCTCAGGTGCAAGAAGCCCCAAATAATTCAAGCCGAGACATTGCCATTCAAGAGATCCCCTTCATCTTCTCCAAGTCCAGCCGCCGGCCATCGCCGTCGATTTCTCGTCCTCGGGTGAGTTCCGGCACAATTCCTCTCGCGGGTAGCAACCCTAGGGTATCACTAAACATGTGCAGGTGTTGCTTTGACAGGAGGTTGGCCACTCTTCGTTGTCGCCGTTGCCCTACCTGTTTCCGCCGTCGCTGGAGTTGTCTTCGCATCACCACTGCTGTCCAAGCCTTGTCGAGCCCAGCACAACCTTAAGTAAGCATCCATGACCCCCGTAGATGCATGTGCATGCACGAGACCGCACCGAATAGGGCTAGAGCCCAAGATGCCCTAGCTAGCCGAAGCACTCCGCTGCTCACATCGTCGCCGGTGTTGATTCCGATCACCACAGTCAGCGCCACGACCACCGACAGGTTCGCCAGCCTCTCCTCCATCTTTTCTCTTTTGGCCGCACCTCGCGAAACCCAGCCGCTTGCCGCCGGCGTCGACGACAAGCTCATCGGCCGCCGCATCCAAGCGCTGCCTCCGGTCTCTCCCTCACTGAGCCGCTGACATGCGAGCCCCACTACATATAAGTAGCCGAGGTTTAATTTGTAAGGGAAACAAAACCCTCTGTGCTAATGTGTAATTGTATAACCTATGACATGTGGGACCAAGGACCTAATAGCAATAAGTCATAAACCTAAGTACTCTTAATGAAAATGCTTTTAAACATGTGCTGAGGACTGCGGGTTGAAACCTTGGAAACCCAGGGACTTTTCTGCAAAAGTACAGAGGCTGACCAGTGGACCCTTATCTTTAAAATTTAGAAATATTAAAGGAAATATTCAAAACAATAATTTTACAACAGGAAAATGAGAGAAACTTGTAAAATGCATATAAAATTCATTTTAACTCCATTTGAGATGAATCAAATTTCTATAGATTCACAAAATTGTAAACTTTAATATGGTAAGATTAAACATGATGCCTACAGTAGAAGAAATGTCTCTAAAAATTAATATATGGAATACTTAACATATAGCATATACTAATTTATAAAATCTATACAAAATTCATTCTAACTCCAAATAATATAATTCCAGATGGGTTAGGTTGTTAATCTCATAGACTTGGTTTTTGTAAATTTAATTGTAGTACATATAGTACTAGAGACATATTTAAAATTTGTATAATAAGCAAGACTTATAATATGTCATATAACTTGTAAAATTCATAATAAATTCATACTAGCTTTAAATATTGTGAACTAAAATTTTGTTAAACTTTGGAGAAAATACTCTCTGCTGTAGTAACCTAAGACTTTACCAATCCTGAACCCAAAATGCACTTAGAGCTAAATGGAGCCTAATTAATTTATTACTAGTGTTGGACTTTAAAAATTTATAACTCACAAATGCAATATGATAATATAGAAATTCCTTCACCACAACTTTTAAAACCACAGCATCTAACCACATTAGTGAATCCATGCATTTTAGAGCATTTTGAATATTTGTATGTTTCGGTATTTATTCGATTATTGATATTTCTTTTAGAAGACGATTACGTTGTTGGTGAGAAGATTTAACCTTTCGCTGACTCCAGTAAGGACATCAATCAAGGCAAGTTATGCCCTCCTCCTTTGAACACTTTGATCCTATGTTTTTATTGGGCAAACGTTTTTCTATTGCAAAGTTGCACGCGTTAGATAGTTATGTTTGGAAAAATTATTTTAAAGTGATGAAATGGTAGTTATGACCTATTTGTTGCATAATCCTCCTTGAGAATTGTTATCCATGATGTTTGTAACCTTAGAATGATTTAGAGTACCCTATTTGTACTCAAATGGAAACCCCTACGCTTTTATAAAATGCAAATGCTTAGCCTTGCTTAGTAATAGATAAATAATGGTTATGGATCACTTATTATGTTATTTGAATCGTTTCGAAACTTATGAACAGAGTTGTTTTCTCTGCTTATTTGCGAACTAAAATAAAAGGAATGTGAATTTCAGACTTAGGCAGCAAGTGATATGCATATGGTGGTAGTTGCATATCGATAGGGGGAGTGTCCACCTGAGTTATTTAAGGACTGAACTACATATCACCCACTTATGTTTACCGTACATCCACATGTGTTATTTATGGGGATAACCTTGGCCTATTAAGTTAAGCATTTGTCTGACCTTGCATTCGTGAGGCCGTTGTAGTAGAGATAGTAGCCACGAGTGTACTGTGGGCTATCATAGGAACTACCCATGTATGTGCTAATGATGGTATTGAGTTTATTGCTAGCGAATAATCTAGCTGGTGTGATTACCGTGAGGGGATGAGTGTAATGTTCTGCCTCACAGCATGGGCGTCTAAGTCTGTCCAATACAACGATAACGTGCCTCGTGAGGGAACGGATGTGTTTGCCGTCACGGCGTTAGGTTTAAGGCGTGGGCCCGCCACCTAACGACTCTAGGACTTAAGCCTGGGGTGGATTCACACTTATCGTGCTCATGCAAGGTTGGACAATACTTAATGTAAAAGCCTCGTTATGACCTCTAGACCGCACTCAACATGTAGAGTGTGGTAGTGCTTGGCCGGCACAAGACAAATTAGAGAGTTCATACCATGTGGGTAAAGCTGTACAAGCTCTGCAGAGTTATAAAAACTAATCGATTAGCCGTGCTCACGGTCATGAGCGGCATAGTGATGTGATGTTGATATACTTTTATGTTTTCCTAAATGCCTTTGAAACTAAATGTTTTGGAATGATAATGAGATTGATATGTGTGATGTGATTGCCCTATTTCCGGATTGGATTGTGATAAAACACTACTATCTATTTATGTTGGTATCATGCCATGAATATTACGCTTTACCTTATTGTTGAAATGTTTTGTTCAAATTGCATTGCAAATGAATTGTGAACTAAAATTAGCTTTATGCTGAAAACCCCGACCACAAATAAGCCTCTCTTTGAATATAGCCTTCATGTATGTAGGTTTGACTGTGCGCTTGCCAGTACATTAACTTGTTTAATGTACTGACACTTGTTAGACTGGAATATCCATTTTTGCAGGTATTTGAGTGTTGCGGGACTCGTTGTTTCTCTCAGGATTGGTCCTACCAAGGGGTTTACCCTAGTCGGATTTGCTTGTGGGGAATTTGGGTAGACATGCTTCCGAAGGACTTCAACTAATTAGCCGAATGGCTATATGTAAGTAACTTTGTTAATTGCCTCTAGTTATGTCTAAGTCACCTTACATGTATTTGAGTTAATACCATCGCTTAGATGAAAGTGCGAAGCTAGCATCTTCCTGGGGCTAGCTAAGCATGAGTAAGGGTTTTGAGCAATTGAGGTGTTGTAGAGCTCAGCAATTTGAGACAAGTCTCCTGAGATGTGTAACACATCTGGTCGCCATCTTCGAATGGTTTGACGGGCATGTCTTAGGCTGAAATGACTGGCACGCTGAGTCCCAGCAATATCTCTTTTGCTCATTATTCGGCATCGCGGAATTCATATCGAATGGTGTTATGTTTTGGTCATGGACACATTGAGGTTTAAGTGGCTATTTATGCGTGTATGGATCCCACTCAGCCAAGACCATGTGGTGACCACAAATATCACCGGACAATATGAATTTTGGGTGCTCGACAAAAAGACCCGAGAAACCCTGAAAGGATACCTAGCTACTTAAGGGGGTGCGAAGACGACCAGGGGGTACGTAGGGTTGTGCTCCTCCAGATTGGGGCGCACCACACATGGGCCCCTAATGTGAACCTATGAGGGTTTGATGCCTGACTTTCGATGAGAGGGTTGGATAACTCGATTGGAATGGAGACGATGTTCACGCCCGACTACAATCGTCCAAAAACGTTGCGCCTTAGCAACCGATACACCACCTCCAATGGTTGTCACGAACTTGCGGTGCGCGACAACCCGATGTAACGCCCCGATTTTTGCCCCGTCGAAAAAACTATTTTATTAAAATCCTATATTCAAAAATTTGGTTCTTTGAGTGTATTTAGGATTGTGTGCCAAATTTCTCAATTGAGTCGTTCCCTTGTAAACCAAAAATCTTGACTATGATATTTTCTCCTATAATTAAATTCCTATGATTCGAATTTTGAAGTTCGAGTTTACCTCCAAAACTTTTCCAAAAATTCATATGTTTAAAATTTCGCTTTCGGAATTTTTGACCGTGCCAGCAAATAATCTTCTTCCAATCCAAAGAGTCTAAAAATATTTATTGTTAGGCTTGTACCGCTCGATAAATATTTTCCACTCATGTACGTCTCAAAATCAACAGTCATTTCTCCCCATGAATTTAATCACGCACCAAGATGAACCAGCAAAAACCGAGTTTTTCCTGCAATTATCTTTTTCCAAATAAAATTCTCGTGTTCGGAGTTTGGAATCCGAATAGCGTCCTAAATCACCCCTTCGATTTCTATCATTTCTAAATCATTTTTCATTGAAGCTTTACTTGTTCCATTCGTTGCAAATTATTTTTCCAAAACCAAAACCCTTCCAACCAAATTATCTATCTGTCCAAAAAAAATTCCAAACAAATCATTAGACATCAGAGCCACAATCGCTTTTATAAGTTCAAAATTGTCTATAACCCACAGGCGAAATGACAGTACACAAGCATGCAAGCACTTCTCCCTTTTTCTCCGTTGAGACAAGCAAAATCCATTTTGTTTCACGTGTTCATCCAACACTCATGCATGTACACACTTAATCTCTCCCTGCCTTAAAATCGCGTCACGACATCTGCCAAGGTAGGCACTGCCCTGTCCTCCCCTCTTGAGCAGCTCAGACAGCAGCTCTGCTCTAACTTAACATTAACGAGAGTTAGGCATTGTCCTGCCACTTTCTCTGAGCAAGGTAGACACCGTTTTCGTCTGCTCCGCTGAGCGAAGTTGGTACTGCTCCTTTGGCAGTAGCACAGAGGACTATAAGGGAGTAAAAGCATGCACATGCGTGTTTGTTGTCGTCGAGCTCTTCGTGAGGCACGAAGGAGAGTATAAAGGTTTCCAGAAGCCCACCATCGATCCTTCGCTAAGTTGCCACTCCATTTTCGTCAGACCAGAGCCAAATCGTGGAAGCCGCGGGAGCTCATCGCACTGAAGATGGCCAACCATCTCCTATTTCTCCCTTCGCCCCGACTTCTTCTCTGCCTGGCACTGCGCCAGCCATCGTCGCCACGCCGTGCGCGCCGCCCCGAGCCAAGCCACCGCTGACGCCTCTCACCCCTTCCACTAGCACGACGCGATGCTTGCACCCCGGCCGGCCATCGTCGTCGCGCCGCGCCTGGCCGCACCGGCCGCGAGCCTCGGTCGTGCGTCGCATGGCCGACCAAGCGCCTGACCGCCTGCCCAGCAGCGTGCGCCACTCCCGACCATCCCGGCCGCGTGCCCCGGTAGTGCCGCGCCTCTCCCCTCTACCGTGGCACTGCCACGCGCCATGTCGCTGGAAGCTGCCGCCTCCTCGACTACTTGAGCCGTGCGCCACCGCCGCTTCGCCATGCGGACCCTGCCTCACCACCACCAGTGCCACCCCGGCGCCCTTCCTGCCGTCGCCCGGCACTAGCCACGCCGCCGTGTCCGACTGCCGCCTGTGGCGCGCAGCCGCCGACGCCATCCCCTCCTACTCATGAGAAGGAAGAAACAAAGAAAGAAAGAGAGAGAGAAAGAAAGGATAACGAGACAGGAGAAGGAAAGGGGAAAAGAAAAGAAAAAGAAAAACCACCCAGAGGTGAAAAGATAAGGGGGTGGGTCCTACCAGTCGGACCCATTCTCTTTATTCTCTCTCCGTGGGTCCCATTGGTTAAAAATCATATAAAGTCTCCATCACCTCCCTCTACTTCATTGGGCCATCCGGCTTGATAATCTGTTTAGAAGTCCATATCAGCTCCTCTTGTTTCTTTGGGCCAAGCCCAAGAAATCAGTCCACACAAAAGTCTATTGTCATCCTCCAACAAATTTTAGGCCGAGCCCACCAGCGCCCCTTCCCCATAAAAGTTCAATTTGCATCCCTCTATACATCAAGCTAATCCTTAGAAGTCTATATTGAATACCTTCATATCTGGGCTAAAGCCCAAGCTCACTCAAAAGAAAGTCCAATATAGCTCTCTCTCACGCTCACAGCCAAGGAATATTCTTGAGAATATTCCTTTCCAATGTAATAAATCATTTTTCCAAATCCCAGGAAACCCATTAATCTTCCAAAATTTGTCCGATCGACTCCGTTCAACTTCTATAATTTTTTTTAAATTGAGATCTATCCAATGACACTATTAGTTGTAATAGTTATTATGTGCTTTATAGGATTTTGGATGTTTTTCTCTTTTCGATCACGTATTAGACATTTCGGAGATGCAACGAATGTGGATTTTCTCGAAGATTTGAAGACCAACAATAGGCAAGCCACTCTTCGATGATATTGCTCCTAGTTTATAAAATGTGTTGTTTGCATGCTTAGCATAAACAATTAATTTGATCGGCCATCATTCTACAAGCACACGATCGACAAACCAACCTATGTAGTTGCATTACTTTCCGTAGGACCTTGTTAAACTTGACCCTTGTCGCTCCACCACAGCAGTACCTCAGTACTTGCGCTCTTTGGGCGCAGGTGTCCATTTGTACCATTTGTTTATATCATGTTTATACATGGTTATCGATGTGGAAAAACTTGGGTTGTGAAAGGTTTACAGACCCCGACTCGGGGAGTCGGCGTCTTTGAAAATAAAAAGGTTTTATGGGAGAAAACTTGCGGTGTGAATCCTCTCCTGTGTGGTTTGGTTTTGTAGTCACGCATAAGGACCGATTCCTTTGGGTTTTTCTTCTGAGCATCTCACAATACGACTACACGGGTAGAATGGGATGCCCCTAGATGAGTAACTAGCTGAAACATAGGTGTCTAGCATGTTGGCAGTTGAGGAGCACTGGTATAGTGGAGTATACGGCAATCTCCTGCAGTGGGGATTTGTTGGGGTCCATACGGTGGGGCCTGAGTAGATGAGGGCCTGAGCCTGGCCTAATGCTTGATGGAGAAATTCAACCCATCTGTGTGACACGAGACATTTATAGTTTGGCTAGGGAAAGGCTTTGTCACGAACTTCTGGTACCGGCCCGTATCAGTGTAAGGTTCTTGTCTTGTGGGAAAAGCGTATAGTCTCTGCAGAGGTTTAACTAAACTATTCGAACAGTCGTTCCCACGGTCAAGGGCGAATGTGAGGTGATTCCCATAGCATAGATTTATTTTTAAAACTTATCTAATAAATTGGTTCAGGAGATGGGAACTGTTACCAGAGTCCTTCTTTGTGACGAACGGCCAGCCTTCGTGGTTGGGAATAGGCTAGTGTGACCTAGGGTGTTGTTTGGCACCATAGGGCTGAGAGGGCCAGTTTAGAGGCCGAGATGGCCGAGTTTGGGTTGCTAGGTCGAGAGGACCGAACTCGGAATTGTTAACCTTGAGACTTGGTTAACGGATGATTGTTGGAGGGAATGTTGGTTTATATTTTAAAAGTGAAAAGAAGCTAATAAAGGAGAAAGTGTTATAAATGTTAAAATTTGGCTTTTCTACTTGGGTTGTGCAAAGCAACCTGTGTTTGGATTAAGGTGAGGCGCCTCTTTTAGAAGGAAAAGTTTATTTTGAAACCTACACTTAGACCTTTGAAAAGTGTTTTAAAAATAAATGCTTTGCCAAATAAACTAAGCCTTTCTTTGAAGCTTTCATGTAAACATTTCCTAGTGGCTTACTGGGTACGAAAGTACTCAATCCCCTATTGTTGTTGTTTTTCTCCCCTTGGCTTAAGTTCAGGAAGAAGATGAAGGTTGGAGTTTTGTCCCTAAACCCAAACTACGACCGATGGATTTGGTGTCCTAGCTTCGCTAAGTTTCATTGCTACTGACTCTGATTGAAGGTTACAACTCAGCGATTACCCAAAGATGCAACGTAAAGGTATATTGTATTTATTTAAATCTTGCATTGATTGATCACGTTACCGTTGGTACCAGCATCGTTATCCTAGGACTGGTACCTGTTTCGTGGTTCTGTGGGAAAGCGGTTCGCCATTCTCCTGCGGCATGTCTGCCTTGGTGCCATTTGTACAGTGGCGCAGGGCTCGGCCACGAGGGCACTCGTCCTACAAGCAATCGAAGAATAAGCAAGAACAAATAGAATAAGCACTGAAATGCTAGACGAAGAGAGAATTCAATAAGAAATCATGATATGGTGGGATTTCGAAGACAAACAGACGGACGGTTTAGCCAACATGCACGCTGCATGCAAGTAGCAAGTTGCTAACTCTAATCAACAAAACCTGAGTTGATCTATGATGGCTAAGGTAAATATATAGGTGAGAGGACGAATTGGGGTCGTTCTCTTACCCTAGAACATATCCCTAATGGACTCAACTTAATACATAACCCATTGGGCCATATAAGGTGACGCAGCACCTTGGACAGAAAAAAGATCTCTGTAGTAAAACAATGATTTCGGCCTCTTCATAATAGGTATGGACATGAGATAAGATCCATTTGAAAGTAGACTTGATAAGCTTTCTATGAAGTACTTACACGCTCAAAACAGAGTCCGTATGAAGTCGTGGCGGCCGTCACAAGTCGGTGATGTTCTACAGTCCGAATCCAGCCCACGCGAATACATTTCCTTTTGGGTCATGTCCAACATTCCTAACCAAAACAAGAATGCAAACGTTTCCATGGTCTAAATAAGATGAACAAGAAGATAAGTTGGCATGCATGAGCGTGAGTAATCGGACCAAAAATCTATTGTCGTTGTGTAGGCGTGGATGTATCAATCGTGTTGATGTCCTCGTTAGCCCCACTTGGGCCAAGATCCTAGATGAAATTACAAGCCCATAGGCCCATTATAGGTGATGCAACACCTTGTTTCTTCACTTGCAGATTATTGAAATGGAATTTGGAAATGAGGCTAGATCCATTGGAAAGAGGACTCCAAGAGCTTTCCATTAAGTACTCATGGGCCCAAAACGGAGCTCGCATGCATATTTGGCAGTCGTTTAATGTCAGCATTGTAGCAGGTGGCCGAATTTGATTCTAGAACTTGGACTGCATGATCTGGATGTCTTCCGGTTGAACTATGATGTGGGCAACGGTTGTGTCAATACTAGCTATGGTCACATCATCCTCTTCTTCACAAAAAACCGTCCTCAGTTTTTTCATATGGTGCTCTTCGCATAGTCTATGTAAAACAATCTGTTTCTCCCAATCAAAACTAGAGAAACTGAACATATGTAAACTCTTTGCATCAAATATACTCTTTTATCATTATAATTGCCAAAGATATAAAATATAGTATTAATTGAACATGGCAAATAAATAGCAAATAATTTTTCCTTCAACTTATCGAGCTCACAAAAGTCATCAAACATAACATAGCTAAAAGTAATTAAAGAAGATAGTAATTCACATTCCTAAATTTCATTAGCAATGTAAACAATATATTTAAAATAAACACACAAAGAACTAACACTAGAAATAGCATGCTTATTCACTAGTTATGGCATTGATATAAGTGAATTATTATCACACAACTCTTCTTTATCACAAAGAACAACAAACAAATCAACTTGTGATAAAAGAATCTTGGCAATTGGTTCCACTATTGGTTGCTCTACTATAGCATGAAAAGTGGACATGTGTAGCTCAGCTTGAGACTACTCACCTTTATTTATCTCAACACCATTTAATTTACCTTGCAAACTTTCTTCAGACACCGCAAGTTCTTCATGCTTCTCCTCTTTCTGCTCAAATACATCATTCTCCTCTTTTTGTTGAATGTTTAGAACTCCCTGCAAAACGTTAGTAACAGGAGACACAAAAGGTTGCTCCTCCAATGTTTGCACATCATCATTGCACAAGGATATAGGATATTCAGATACAAGAGATAAATCACACTATTCATGCTTTCTCGCATTTGATATGATTTAACTCTCAATGCTACGAGCAAGCATGAATAGGTGTCCAATATGATTATATGTCACATTAGCAAGCATAACGTACACTTCAGAATTAAGCCCCTTGAAAAATCTACACATTGTGTTTTCATTTCATTCTTTTAGACCACTGTAGATGATACAAACTTTAAATTCATGGATATACTCTCTAACAATTCTATCACCTTGTTTCAGATGTTCTAATTTCTCAAGAAGAGTATATTTATAATAAGAACTCACAAAACGATCTCTCATCATGATTTTGCATTCATCCCGAGTTTCAGGTTTGTTACTAACATAACTCCACCAAAAGAAAGCAGAAAAGGTAAACTTATTACGAGCAGCCTTAACCATTTGAGTATCAAAAATTCATATTTATCAAATTCACTGTCTACTGCTAGCTCCCAATCAATATAAGCAACAGAATCATACTTACCATCGTAGAATGGCAACTTATATTCGACTCGTGCAAGATTGTAGTCTGTACCTCATATGCATCACATGGAGAAATCGCCATATCTCGTCGAAGGTAAAGAAATTGATGTTGAGCATGACCATCTTGTATCCCCTTGCGTAACCCTGCCATGGTTAGCAGCAAACAAGAAACATACATAGGAATATGCACACTCCTATCAACTACTAGGTAGTGGAGGCTCAAATATCACACACACTCAAGCTTTTAACCAAGCTCTTACAAGATCTTACCAAAGCAAGTGGAATGGTGACTACATCGACTCAACCTGGACCCAATGGAAGTTGGATGTATCGATGCTTTGGCAAACACTTGTTGTACGGCTGCAATCAAATATATCGAGCTCTGGGTAGGCTAAAATATGTAGCAAAGGAATAGCAAATGCTCAAATCAGAGAATGCAAAGTTGAATAATTGTTCAAAGTCAGTACCATGCTGGTCCTCGGCTAGAATGTACTAGAGACGTGAGTCTAAACACAAATGATACTACAAGATAACACTAGGATCAACTCAAGCACAACTCTGATATACAAAAACAAACTCAAAGATAACAGTTAGTTTTCTCTTTTCTTTTTGTCCTTCTTTCTTCTTTCTTTCTTTCTTTCTTTCTTTCTTTTTGGTGCGGCTTTTCATTTCTTTTTGTTTAAGCACCTTCCTGCCTTTTCTCTTTTTTTTTCAATTAAAACTAGCTTAAGGACCTCAATGTAAAATTACAGGGACTCAAATGTAAAAATCCAAACCATAAAATTTGATCTATACAAAAATGGATTGCTCTCGTTCCATAGGTTCTGCTTTTTCAAACAGATCTTGAATCCGACACTGAAATAAAATTTTACCAAGGTGTTACACAAGACAAGTGGGAAGGGAACGACATCACGCCAACATGGGCAACTTGCACTCGGACACAAGTAGAGAGGTGGGAATCGACACCCATGGGAGTTCGACTTAAGACAGGATAAAAAGGAAAACTGATTTTCAAACCAATCCAATCTACTATTTCTTTTCACACCAAACAGAAATCAATCTAATCTAATCTCCTGTCAAACTGATCTGCTATCTCCTGTCCTTCTTCTTCCTCACGTGCACCAAAAAAAGCACGACACAAACACACCGTAAACCCTAATACTTATACAACTCCAAAACCGACCAACAAAAAATGCCCGAAACGAGAAAAACAAAACCCTAGCGATGATACGATTCCGTTTTTGAAGATCCCGTCAACAACAAAGACATGACGGCGACCGTGGTACTAGACGTGACCAAAACTCGAAACGCTAAACAGAGTAGATGCTAAGACTAGCAACACAACATGATGATGCAATACAAAACTCAATAATACGAAAACTGAAAAGAACAATGCAGAGGCATAAAAATGGCTAGGTACTGTATAAATTTTCTTTTTGGCTTTTTCTAGTTATAGGTAGATAAGAACTCATCGAGCAACGAAAGCTCTGATACCTCTTGATAAACCCTGAGCTCCACTCGATAAGCTCATGGCTATGATTGGCCCGATTTTTCGGTAAGTTGAAGATAACTACGATTTGGGAGAAATGTTGACGACCCGACTACAACCATACGAGACGTTGTTGTGTTGCCCCTAGCGATTGATGCACCTCTCTGTGGGTTGTTGATTTTGCCGGTGTAGATCAACCTGATTACTGCAAGCAAATCGAAGAAACAAGTAAGGACAAGATAAAAGCAATCTGAATTACAAATAAGAATTGAATACAAATAATAAGTTGGGGTTCTGTAACGAGCAAACCAATGATCTAACCGATCACGGGATTACACGGCAAAGTAGCGAAGCTAAACTTTAATCTAAGCAAAACCCCGAGAAACCCTAAAGGGTTACCTAGCTATTTAAGGGGGTGGGAGGATGACCAAGGGGTCCCTATGGTCGTGCTCCACTTGATTGGGGCGCACCCCACATGGGCCCCACTTAAGTCAGGGTTCCGGATGAAATTACAAGCCCATAGGCCCATTATGGGTGAGCTAACATCTTGTCTCTTAAATTGCAGATTACTAAGATGGAATTTGGCGATGAGGCTGGATCCATTGGAAAGAGGACTCCAAGAACTTTCCATCAAATATTCATGGGCCCAAAACGGAGCTCGCATGCATATTTGGCGGCCGTTTGAAGTCAGCACTGTAGCCGAATTTTATTACAGAACTTGGACTGCTTGATCTGGATGTCTTCTGGTTGAACTATGATATGAGCAACGGTTGTATCAGTAGTAGCTATGGTCACATCAAGCCTCGTTGGAGCCAGCCTCACGCTGCTGAGATCATGGTGAGAGGGGGAAGAGAGGATAGGGGCGGCAGGCGGCAACACCCTTCCTCACCATTGCTGCATAATATACTCAAGCCGGGGAAAAGAGAAAAAATTGAAAAATTGCTGACAGGTACTGCCCATTGATAGGTACTGCATAATATACTCAAGCATGTGTATGTCACGTTGTACCTAAACCGCTTCAGATTGAACAAGGGGGCTAATTCATCTGGTTTATAATTGGCCGAATGGGTCGGATCAAGGCGTGCCGCCCAAGCACGGCATCACTGTAGCCGGCCGAGGCATGGCACGGCACGCTCGCTGGTGGGCCGTACTGGCACGGCCCGTTTAGCCGTGCCGTGCTTAGGCCAACATCTGAGCCCATGGGCCGACACGGTACAACACGGTACCATCGGGCTGGCACGACACGACCCAAGTACGAGCATGGCCCGTCGGCCCACCAAAATTTTCCTATTTTTCCTTTTGTTTCATATATTTTGTCTATTTTCTCTCATTTTTCTTGTTTTTCTCTATTTTCCATATGTTGTTTTCTATTTCCCACTACTTTTCTTCATTTTTTCTAATATTTTCACATATTTTTCTTTTTCCCCTTTAATTTTTTTCATCCTTTTTTCACATTTTTTCTTTATTTCTTGGCCTTATATTCAAATTTTGTGGGCCAAAAGTACTAATGGGCCTACACCGACCCACGTGTTATATTTGGGCTCGTGCTGGCATGGCCCAACCTTCCTAGGTCATGCTTGGGTGAATGCCTTAGCTCGTGGGCCAGCATGACGCGGGCCGCTACAAGAGCCGTGCCTAACGGACTGTGCCTTAACAGATCATGTCGTCGGCGTGCCCGTGCCATGCTGGGCCAGGCCGTCCATTAGGCCAGCACTAATCCGGTTTTAGAAGTTTGCATGTTATATGTCTAGTATTTTAGGTTTAGGGTAATTCATACTTTTTGCTTACTAGAACCCTCTCTAGTACCCTACCATTCCCCACCTTCCCCGAATGCCGCAGTGCCGGCGGCGTCGACCAAGAACCACCGGAGGCGTGCCGCCGCGGCAGCAAGATGCAAAGCCTCTCCCGCTCGACCCTCCTCGGCCTCCTCAGGCTCCATCGTGTGCCCTCATTGGACGCCTCCGAGCCGCCGCTGCCTGTCCTCGTTCGGCGGCCGCGCCTGGGCGAGATGCTCGGACGAAGGCGGTTGGCTTGGCGGCTTCTCCCGATCGATCCATGGGCCGCGAATCCAGGTCTGTTTTCTTGTCCTGTTATGAGATAGATCTGCATTTTCTTCTCTGTTTGGTTGATTGCTGCTTCCGTGAATGAATGTGTGAGGGCCATGCGAGTCATGGTGAGTCTTGGATTAGGATAGTACGTAGCGTACTTTGATTTTTGGGGAATTTATTTTAATCATGATCCATAAGGCTGTTCGCATTGTTTTGAATTTCGGAGGCAAAATAAGAAAATGATTTAATTCCACACATGATCCTAACAAGAAGGAACTGAAATTAAACCAATTTAGGTAACCAAATCATGATGAGTTCAAATTTAGGTAAACGACTGCGGTTTCATTTTTTTACCTTACTCCCTCCGTCCTAGTCAAACTTTGACCAAGTTTAATGAAAAATTTAGCAACATCTAACATACCAAATTAGTTTCATTACATTTAACATTGAATATATTTTGATAATGTGTTCTTTTTGAGTTAGAAATGCTTCTGTATTTTTGTATAAACCTTGTCAACTTAATTAAGTTTGACTAGAAAAAGAAGTCAAAGCGACATATAATATGAAACGGAGGGAGTAGTATATGCTTTGGTTGCTTTCGACTGAAGAGTTAGTTACCTATGTTCTCTGTTAATAGATTTTGTCATGGATGGAGGAGCCTGACCAGCAGTTCTGAGGAAAAAGGAGCGCTGAAAGATGTACCGGCCGCCGCCATCCTGAAGAATAGAAATGATAACGGGAAGAAACGGAGTAGGTGGAGGAAGCCTGGAAGAACCATCCTTAAGAATAGTGGACACCGTGATGGTTCTATATTCAAGGGCACCCGTGGCTGGAAAATAGATTTCCACTGACTAGGGAGTAGTCCGACTAGTTGGTGACTAGTCGGCGGCTCCAATATGTTGAACAATAAACCACAGAAGCAGCTACCTATTTGACATATTTTGTAGCATATCTTCATACTATTGAGTACTGACAATTGATGATTAAATAATAAAACTTATATTTGATAAATGCTGCGATGCGAAGGCGAGAGGGTGTGGCGGCACTTGATTGCTCCATATGGGGTCACAGGTGGGAATTAAGGGACCCTCTTAACCCTATGAACCATCCGGCCCCTCATATCCTGCTTGTTTGGCCCAAAATTTTAGCCTGTCCTACTTTTCTATTTCCTAGTTGGCCCATTGAACTGTCTAGTCACTGAATAATACTGACCGACTAATCGGTCAGACTGACTGATGCACTGTATATCCCCAAATCAAGGCGAGTTGGTTTCGACTAGTGACTTGTCACCAACTAACCGGACTATTTCGTCGACTAGGTGAACAGCGATCTCATCTCAGTTAATGTCGTGCATTCACTACTATAGAAATGGTTTTCGCAGACGGCCAAAATCGATCTTCGCATGCGGTTGGCCGGCCCGCATGCGCGAAATGGTCTGCGAAGATCACCATTTACGCATGCGGCCAGTCCAGCCGCATGCGAGGATCGATCTTCGCATGCGGTCACTTAAGACGGTCGCATGCGAAAATCAATCTTCACATGCGGCCAATTTAAGCAGCCGCATGCGAAGATAGATCTTCGCTTTATCTTCGCATGCAGTCTTATTAAGTGGACCGCTTGGGAAAATAAATTTTCCAACATCAAAATTAATATTCTAACCGTTTGGGAAGATGTGTGTCGTACTTAATATTATATTTTGTATGATTTATTATCGTATTTTTGAATAGTAAGCATATGAGATAGTCGGATTGTTGTTATTACTATAACAAATATCAAATACATAACCAAAAATTCAAACGTTATTTACATACGAAGCATATATTACAAATGCCACAATTGTTTTATCACATATATAGGCAGTGTACATGTCATTGCATATGTTCTTTCTCCCACTCTCTGAGAGGTTGAAATTTGTCTTCCAATGCGAGTTCACTCTGGTTGTCGTAGAAGAGACCTCTTGCGTTGCAGACATCACGACGGATGAATCGGCAGAGGTCAGCGCACACGTTCCAAATAGTCCTGTCGTCAAATCGTTGTGCAATATAAGGGATTTCCAGGATATAAAAGGTTACTAAGTGAAATGTGTGTGCTAGTTGGGTTTCTTTGTAAAGAAGAATATGCTGACTTACTCGGTCACTGGTTGTTTGGTACCTCCCGTTGACTCTGAGCATCTCGCACACGTAATATCCGCACAAGTTGGTTCCCGCTGGTTGTTTGTAACACTGCTATATAATTACGAGGGATCAATCATTAGACATAATTCAGGAACTAATGTACGATAGTTTGTTGTATTGGCATCTATATGTTCGTACCAGCCAGCCAGTCTTGACAGATAACTTCTTCTTGGCCGGATCATGTACTGGTCCACCTCTTTTACGGTAGTACTTGTGTGCTCTGTTTGAACAAAACAATTGTTTCTTCAGTACTTAGAACACTAGAAGTCACAAAAAATGTCTATTGAAATATTTATCACTTACAAATTCAAAATAGTGAGGAATTCCATAAACGTCTCCTTGTCATAGTGTGTGGGGTCCAACGATATAATCAATTAGTCTTTTGGATATACGAGAAATAATATGTAGTGGTCGCTGCAATTAAGAAAGACTAATTAGAGACATAGAATTCCAAAAATGATAAATTAATTTAACACATAGAAGAGAAAGCTTACTTCAACGCGTAGGGGACCATTGAGACATTTTTGTCAGCGTGCGCCAACATTGCTATTGGCAAGTATGTTGCTACCTCTAGCTTCTTGGTCTTGTGCAATTTCTTGATATATTCGTCCTTTTCTTCAGGGGTCTTGTCAACCAATTCCGGGCAGTCGGCTCTCATCTGTACGGTGTGTTGCGTTTTGCATATCCTTGTTGGATCGACGTATCCAACCGGTGATCTAGTTCTATCAGCTTCATGGAATTGCATCCTGTACAATGTAAATTGAAGTAATGAGATATGGTTTTTTTTGTTTGGAATGATACGTGTAACATATAAGAGTTCAGACTTACAGGCAGAACGTGGCAACGAGATTCACGTCCATTTTATCTAGCTTGTAGATGGCGTACAGGTCCCGGAAAGAGATAAAGAATATCCCATTAGGACCACTCATGAAAGCGCCTTTTGGGATGACGACGCTTATGAAACCGAGACCCTTCCTAGTTGCCTTGATGTACCATTCATGCATTACCCTCATTTCCCAGGGTAGGTTGTTAAGAAGATAAGTTGGTAAGAACGGCTTGCCATATTCGTAATTTTCACGCACATCTGCAGATACCCAAGATTGCACTTCATCTTGGGCTCTTAGTACTAACTTCTGACAGTCTGACATGACGTGAACAAGTTCTTTTGACTTATCAGAATTCCTAAAAGCTGAAAACATGAACTTCTCCTTATCCTTGTTAATCTCCTTTGGGTCGTATGTTGATATCAACTTTGGAATTAGACGACGAGGTTCCAAGGGATTAGACTTCGGTCCAGATTTAGTTCCTTCAGGTATGGGCACTTGTTCCACCAGAGTCGATTGGGGTGTGGGTGGAGAGGGTTGAACTGTTCGCGGAGAGGGGAGAGCTGGAGGAGCTGGCTCTTGAGCTCGGGAGGGTGGTGGAGTAGGTAGGCGAGGCGGGGACCTAATCGGTGGTGGTGACGCTGGATCTGGAGGGGAAGGTGGTCAAGGAGGCGACAGTGGTGCTGAAGCGGCAGCTGTCAGGATTATGTCTTGACGATGCCACAATATAAACTGATTTACTACATCACCGAGAAGTTCAATCCCCTCCGGTGCAGGGATGTCTAGTTCCATAGAAGTGTGCTCGCTATGTACCTTAGCAACTTGTACCCTTGCATAATCCTCAGGGATTGCCGTGTGTTAACACCAGAATTTGGTAAGCCCCAAAGTTTCCATCGGACCAAGGTTCATATCAGCTCGAAGCTAGTATCGGCCTAGAGTTCTACATCGGTCGATGGGGATTATCTTAAACCATCCACCAACAGTAGTCGGATTCTTGTTAGATTCGGGAAGATTTTATCCAGAGAAGACTAAGTTCAAGGAGGATGCGGCTTGTATTTATTAATTAGGAAGAATTTGTTAGTTTCCTTTTTATCTTTAGGAAAGTGTGTTTAGTGTCCAATAAGGACTTTATCTGTTTCCTTTTATCTTTAGGGAAGTTTGAGTCGTATTCTGTTAGGATCTTTGTTAGCCTATGGGTATAAATATATAAGCCCGAGGTTCATGTAATTTTTATCACACGATCAATACAACTTTGGCGCATCGCCATCTTGTTACTTTCGTCTTCTTCAGCAAGTTCATGCCCTTCCTACGAGAGATAAGTCTCGTTATGGCTGCCTGCGCTGTCGGGGCTAGGGCTTTGACGTTCTGATCTCGGCAACGTAAGCACTTACTATCATATATCTTAGTGAATCTGATTTAGCTTCTCGATTTCATTGTATCGGCCGAGATTCATTTTAGGGTTTACGCCGGTATCGACCAAATCGCCTCGCTAGATTAGATTGGCTAAGGTATCCACCACCTTGAAAATTAGTCAAGGGCTTGATTGTCTAAGTCTTGCGTTTCTTTTCATACTTAGTGCTGCATCAGTTCAGTTTGATCTACTAAGTCGTGATTAGAACCGTAATCCCTAGCCTGCTTGTTGGCTGCCAATAAGGGTTTCATCGGGCTTTCTGCCGATGAGTTATCTTAACGTTGCATCGGCCTACGAGTTTTATACATGGAGATTGGTCCTGGCTGATGACAACAGAGTATTTATTACATATCTTTTGGATGTTGTGTCATCGGACCTCCGGCCGATGTATGCTTCAATCTTCAGATCAATATTTATTTTCTCATATGATTGGTTTATGCTATATTATATTGCTATATTATCATGTTATCGTCGGCCGATCGTTTCTATATAGATGTTTACTTAGTACACAGCCGTTGGATTAAAACCCTAACTACGTCGGCTGGCATCGGCATCGGCCGGAACTGCACCATCGGCCTACCGGCCGATCGGCTGTTTTTGCCCTATCGGCTTATCGGCTGATATCTTTGGCCATCGGCCTATCGGCCGATAGACCTTTTATTCTGCTATTTTGTATATCTTGCCGGTGGCAGGATCAAACTGACTGGCACGCCCACACTTCATCAATTTTAGGACCTGCACTAGAGCTAAGCAGATCTCCCAGGCCTTCGTGTGTCCGCACGCCGGATCCTCATCGGCGGTACGGATTCGGCGTCAACACCGTGTTGTGGAATTGACGGCCGGATATCGCTAAACCCGTTCAATCTCTTTAGTCTTTCCAGCGCGGCCGATAGGTACTACGAGTGAGCATAGAGTTGGTTCAGTTATACCATCCACAGCGCAAGGAGTTGTGTCCACTGAGCCTGCACTACTACGTACTTGAGTTGTTTGCTGTGGAGATTGGATGGTTTTCTGGCTGTCAAGGAATAGCCTTGGAAAGGCTGTGGGGTTTTCAGCAGTCAACGAGTAGAAGTGTTCCTTCACTTGCGCATAGATTTTGTCTGATAGTTGTTCTTTGTATTTGTCTCTCTTCTTATAACTTGATGCGTCCTGTGGGAACCCTATCCTCCAACTCATTTTTGAGGACAAACCCCTTACACATCCAGAGTGTTCGACGGTCCCCAACGCCGCAGTAAGTTGGTCCTTCTCTCTCCGTGGGACAAACTGTCCCACTCTTTCTTTCTCGGTGATCTTCTGCAAATTAGTTGTCACCTGTTCTATGTCTGGAGTCTCGAATAGTATATCTCCCTCCTCCGAGACTTGACCTGTGCTGCGCGCCCAAACCTAGTTCTTGCTTCGTTCCACCATGGGGTCTACCAGCAAAGGTTTGCTAGCCGCTGCAAACTTTTGCTCAGTTTCTCGCCATTGATCGACGTGCCCAGCATATCCGCTCGACACCAATCGATGGGGATATTTGTTCTTCTTCGCCAGCTCTGACATTTTTTTCCTCAATGCCAATGCTTCAGTTGAGGTATGATCCGCAACGAACGTATCCCAATCAGCCTGCGATATATGTCCATAGTCGTTGAACGGGGGGAGATTCTTCTGAACGTAATCCTGATTTAGATCGGACATCCACTGTCGCCATCGATCTCCCATCCTTTTCAGTGCGTACTCTCTGCCCCTGACCTCCGCTCTAGGAGGGTACAAGAAATACTTCTGCAAATCATTCTAGAGGAGTGTCTTGATGTTGTCGTCCACCTTTTTCCACAACTTGACATTGATTGGACAACGTGTCCTGACTAGAGTGCCACAGGTGTTGCTGAACCTGGACCTCACAATCGGTGGCTCGACGGGCTTCCCATCCTGATCGAGAGCAATCACGTTGTAGATTTCCTTTGGTAATTTGTTCTTGCTTCTCTCACCACGTCTTCTTTTCCCACTCCCGCCTGCACTCACAGATGTATCCGTATGATCCGGGGCAGACGTAGCAGTGTCCATTTCAACTTCTTCCGCTTTGTGAGTCCTCGTGGCTTTACGTTTTGAGTGGCGTCGGACTACCATCTGCACAATATAAGTAACTCTCTATACCATTAGGCGGATTTGCTATTTAGGTAGGTAATAATATATGACTAACGATGTTCAACACTTACGGCCTGTTCCATAGATATGTAGTCCGGATCATCATTGCGAGGGGTGACTTGTGTTATTTCCATCGGGTCACTTGGTGTGCGCCACGTTTCTTCACTAGAAGTGTCAGCCTGATTGTTGCTACCAGAAATTTGAGGAGCTTTGCCTTCTTCAGGCGCTACTGGTGCGTTCGATAGAACCTTGTTGTTCGACATCTTCCACATTGACGTAAAAAAAAAAGAGTACATACGCCCGAATATTATTTCTCATATCCAATTAATCCAAATTATTAAATTTTAATTTAACTAAATTTATTAGAAAAAAATATATGAAATCATACCAAATTTCTTAGAAAATTAAACTTAACATATCATATATATGTGGCTCAATGTTGTTTCTCCAAAAAATCATATCAAATTCCCTATTTCTACGTGCATCGCACATGTTCCTTATCTAAAAATAATAATCTAAAATTATAACTTAAGACATCAAGATCAACTGGATATTGTTTAGTGCGTTCCGTCAGAAATAATTTACCATGAGCTAAGTTAAGTAAATATGTTGGGGCCAACGTAGCTATCCCACATATGGTACTAAAATTCATATAACTATAAGTAAATATGTTACTAATTTTTTAATAAAATTTTGGGAACAATCTAAAAACTTTGTCCTCACTAGCCTAAAATGAAAATAAAAACTTTTATATTGAAAGTCATTTCCTAAAATTTAAAATATCTTAAATAATACAACATGACCTATGTTAAAAATCCATCAAGTAATTTGGCCATTCATCTGAATATATGTCATGAGCACAAAGATGTGTAAACACATTAATTCACACAAATATTTTGATTCACCTTAATTGTCACTTAAGGCTTCACTCAGTTCTAGAATGTACAAATATCTTATAAAATTGTGTATGGTGAAATGGAAATCAAGCCCAATAACATCATCTCAGTTCTAGAATAATGAACATCCAAATTTCCAAATTTCCAAATTTACTTGTGAAGTAATAGCAAATGTAAATTTCAAAAAAAAAATATAATGACACTTTAGTAGATGAAGTTGGTAGATGCCCCATAAAAGAAAGAGAGAAGAAGACAAAGCAATATTCTCTCCCTGTTAAAAGAGAAGGCAAGTGCCCCTACTTGTGCTTTTCATGCATGGGATAAGGAAAATAAACACAAATATATAAGGGATTTTGGACTGAGCGAATATGTTTTTTGTATTACACGAGCTATCGCCGGTAATTTAGGACTGAATGGCGTCTGGATTTGTCCAGCAAAACATAATATCATCTGGATTTCAGACCATAATACACAACAGCAAAACATCAGCTAGCAAAGACAGATGCTATCATGTGAGATGATGCTGTTGTCGTAGGGCATGGCATCAATTACTAACACACAGGTCCATCCCCAATTCACACAAATTTTTATAAATTAGTAATCACAAATTCATATTTTGCACATCTCACAAAAATTCACAAATTTATATATACATATGTCACATTTCACATTGCACATATATATCTCACATTTCACATTGCACATTGCACAATTTATATGTAAAAAAAAATTGTTACCGGCGGGGAGGAGGAGGACATGGAGGCCGGAGGCGTGGGGGGAAGAGAGGACTTGGCGGTGGCGGCGACGAGGGGGAGGTCTTGGACTTGGAGTCGGGCGGCGTCGGCGTGGAGGAGGAGGAGGAGGAGTCGGGTGGCGTCGGCGTGGAGGAGGAGGAGGAGCCAGCGGCGTTGGGCTGGAGGAGGAGGAGGAGGAGCCGGTGGTGTTAGCGTGGAGGAGGACGAGGAGGAGTCGGCAGCGTCAGCGTGGAGGCGGAGGAGGAGGAGCCGGCAGCGTCAGCGTGGAGGAGGAGCCGGCGGCGTCGAGCTAGAGGAGGAGGAGGAGGAGCCAGCGGCATCGGTGTGGAGGAGGAGGAGTATAGCTGCCGGTGGCGGGAATTTCGGCAGCCTGGCGACTAGGGTTCGGGCGCCGGGGACTTAGAAAATTTTGGCACCCCACGCTCCCTATATATAGGAGTAGATCATCGCATGCGACCGGCTTAAGAGGCCTCATGGAAAAATAATCTTTCCATGCGGCCGGTTTAGGCCGGCCGCATTCGAAAATCATCTTTCCATGCGGCCAGTTAAGCCGGCCGCATGCAAAAATCATCTTTCCATGCAGCCTGCTTAATAGCCCGCATACGCAAATAATTTTTAATTTCAGTGAAGTTACACAAATTTTTTTCATTTAAGTAAACTAAAATTTCATTGGTACAACTAAAATTTTTTATTAAAGATAATTTTTCCGATATATTGGTACAACTAAAATTTCATATATTTTGGCAATAAATAAACTCATAACCAAATGTTACATGCTAATGAGTACAAAAGAAGGGCCACTTTAATTCATCCCGGTAAATTTGTACCACCATGACAACTAAAGGTTACAAAAGAGCTAGGGCTTAATTATCTTTGCAACAGCATCTGCTCCAACGTATGACATATTAGCTTCGTCTATGGTTCGCTCAACCTTCTTAATTCGCATAGGAAGATCAGTAAACAATGGTACATCGTCGAACTGGTTGTAATCAGTGGGGTCTTCGATGTTGTCGATGCCGATAATCTGTTGCTTTCCGGATACGACAATATCCATCCTTTCATCCGAAGGGTCCTTCACATAAAAACCTTGAGCCATGCGCTCTGCTAAAACCCATGGATCATCCTTGTGCCCTATTTTACTGTGATCCACTACCGTTAGCCCGTAGTCATCCACGGAAACCCCTGTTGTGTCTTTCACCCATTGACAACGAAGCACAGGGATTTGGATGTTCAGGCCGTAGTCAAGTTCCCATATTTCCTTTATGGTCCCGTAATACAACTTATTTTCACCAATCGTGTCAATCGCTTCGACACGAATTCCACTGTTTTGTGCTATGCTTTTCTTGTCCTTCATAGTCGTGTACAAGGTAAATCCATTGATGTCGTACCCTTGCCATGAGTTGACAATACTTGAAGGCCCACATGCTAATCTTTGTAAAGTAAGTTGCTCCATAGAATCATCGACTGGCAGGTTTAGATCTTTGAACCATTGAGGAAATCGACGCATGTGCTCTCTTGATACCCAACCGACGGAACGTACTGGGAAGCAGGCTTTGATTTCTTCAATGTGTCGCTCAATGAATGGCTTAACAATAGTGAGTTGTTGTAGAACGCTGCTGTGTGCCATGGCCACCGTTTTGTAATCATTATCGAAGAACAGCTTCCTACCAATAGTACCCCTTCCAGATAATCTCCCTTCGTGTCGATGCACAGGAATCCCAATGGCATTAGCATCTTTTATGTAATCCGTACAACACTCGACTGCCTCTTCAGTTGTCTCCCTCTATTATTGATACTTTCGGGTGAGCGCGTTTGCGTACATAGCCTTTGAGGATCGACATGTAACACTTATACGCCCACATCTGGTGTAAGTGTAAGGGACCAAGTTCAATAATCTGAGAGACGATGTGAACGATCAAATGCTCCATCATATCTAAATATGATTGTAGGAAATACATCTCAAGATGACATACAGTCTCAATAGCAAATGTTTGAAGGGGACCTAATTCGAGAGGATCAAATACCTTCTGTGACCCCTCTTTCCATAGCTCCTCCATGTCCTTCATCAAAGGCTCAAGAAAAACATCTATATCGATTCCAGATTGCTTCGGACCTTGTATGAGGATAGTGAGAAGAATATACTTTTATTTCTGACATATCCATGTTGGAAGATATTATACATTGTGAGAAGAACTAGCCATGTGTTGTGTGAGCTGCTTAAATCACCAAACGGGTTCATTCCATTAGTGCTCAATGCGAACCTTACATTCCTTGGATCCTTAGCAAATTATAGGTGCTTTGCATCAATTGTCTTCCACTGGGGAGCATCGGCAGGATGTCGAATCATACCATCTGTCTTCCGGCCCTCTTGATGACATCTCATCAACTCAGCATCAGTCGGGTTTGAGTACAGACGCTTCATGCGGTCCTTAATTGGTAGGTACCACATCACCATTGATGGAATCTTTCTTTGCTTACACTCCGATGAATCTGGGTTGATAGACTCTGCATCAACAGGCCCATTTCCCGTTTTATACTGACTTGTGCCACACGTTGGGCAACTTTCCAAGTCTGCATATTCTTTACGGTATAATATACAATGATTCTCACAAGCATGAATCTTTTCAACACCAAGAGATAAAGGACATATGAGTTTCTTCGCTTGATACGTGTTCGATGGTATAAAGTTAGGCTTAGGAAACAACACAATCAACAAGCTCATCAGATCATTAAAACTTGTGTCCGCCCATCCATGTTTAGCCTTCAATCTCGGAAGTTCAAGCACTGAACGCAGTACCGTGAAATCCTTATCACTTCCCTTTGTTTCATCGTAAAGAAGATTCTTCGATGACTTCTCCAATGCCTGCCAATTCTCTAACCCTTGTGATCTACCCGCTAGAACCTCTGGTTCAACATGGCATAGCATATCTTCTATATCGAAACCACCCTCCAAATCATCACTATCTGTGGAAACATTTACATTCATCCTTTCACGCGACATGTCTTCGATTACAAAATTCTCTGCCTCATTCATCTGGAGACTTAACTCTTCATCGTCATCTTGGGGATCGGCGATTTCCCCGTGATAGGTCCAAACCTTGTAATTGGTGGTGAATCCATGTTGCATTATGTGTCCCAATATTTCACCATGATCTACCAACAATTTCTGATTCTTGCAATGACGGCACGGACAATATTTTTTTGTCATATTCTCCCTCAAAGCATGCGCCTTAGCCTGATCAATAAATTTAGATGCTTCCTTCATAAATATTGGTTGAGTTCTCTGTATCTCATACATCCATGACGACCGATCCATCTATATATAAAGACAAAAAAAATTACAGATATAAATAATAGACCGCAGGTATTTTATAAAATCATGTAAATACATTTATCCCTCAAAAAAATACAACAATACAAGTAACTAGTATGTACAAGTGTTTACTTCCAAAATTTACCCATCAAAACATATATTTTGAAGCTAGATTTTGTAAAAACTAGCTAAAACAAACCTTGTCAAAATTTAAAAAAAACTCCAATTTCCACCAATAAAATTTAATAAAAATGGAGCCAAATGAAGGAGGAGAGAGAGGTCTTCACCTTTCATATAAACTTTAAGCAAAGATTTTGAGTTGAAAACCTCCCCCCTATTTGTTGCTTGTAATAGGAGAGAGAAAACTTCGGTTTGAAATAGTCATGGTCGGGCCTGGTGAAGGATATATGGGCCCATCATCGCATGCAGTCCATTAAGACAGCCGCATGCGGCTGCTTAAGACGGTCATATGCGAAAATAGGCCTATTATCGCATGCGGCTGTCTTAAGCAGCCGCATGCGATAATGCATATGGCCCCTTAAGACGGCCGCGTGCAAAAATTGGCCTATTATCGCATGCGGCTGTTTTAAGCAGCCGCATGCGATAATGCATCTTTGCATGCGACTGTTTGACCGCCCCTGGGGGGGCGATTTTTGCAGGCACGCCCACAGGTCACTCGCATGGAACCCATAGCCCCCTCGTACAGAAAAACGCTTTCTGTAGTAGTGATTCATATGCTGAAATTTTTTACGTCCCACATGTTTAACACATGTCATCAATCCAGAGGTAGGCAATCATGAGGTGCCGTGGCGCAGCTGCCATAGCAGCCCAAAGATGGCTTAGTACTTGAGTGCAGAGTTTTGTGAAACATTTTTCCTTTCATACATGGGATTAAGTCAGGTTTTTCACTAGGCAATGGCTTTGTCTGTTTATGAACATAAGTAGTAGAAAGTGTAAACTACTGTTATGACAATATTTTTCTTGTTCTGATTAGTTATTTAACTATGACTTAAATCTCTGGTGAAGCCCAGTTCGAGGACATGATGCTGTCAGATTGTGGAGATTGCAAGCCAGATGAAATTGAAATTGTGTCCCATGCTGCAAATTTTTTCATTGAAATTGGCTAAAACTTCCATTGATCGTGGTCCAGTTGAGTTGTATGGATACATAGCAGTGCGGGATCTCATGAACCCACTGCGCAATTATGTTTTCCGTCGCAGCAGGGATGATACCATTGCCGTGAAGCCGGTAGGCATCTGCAATTATGTTAATGTACTTCATTCATTTTACAGTATGTGCCAAAAACTAACAAGGTTATAAATAGAATGAGACATACATATGATGACATATTAGAACATTTAATCTCTTTTACATCATTATGATTTGAACAGACAGTGGAATACTGCCATCACTTATCCCTTTCCATTTTTAAGGCTGGATACAATTTTGCAACATCGTATTAAGTATGTTATTGGACTCAATCCGCACTCTTGATTTACTAGCTAATTAGACAGAAAATCCATATGTGGTTGAGCAGTGGATATTCATATTACATAAACTTTTATGGTTTTACCTAGTTTTGTTTTGGTCTACTAGGTTATAACTGAAAAAACTCCACTATAGACTATAGTAGTACAGCGATTATATCATGGAACCAGTTAAGGTGCTAGGTGTTTTAACAAAAGAAAATATCTATCATACTAAGGACAATAGAAAAACCTGTCATTTCTGCTCTAGCGGTCGTTTGGATAACATAGGGAGAAGAAATCTCTCGTTTTCCTCACGCACGCTTCCTGAATCCTGAACTTCTAAATGATGTTTTTTTTTTGCAAAAAAATTTTATATAGAAGTTGCTTTAAAAATCATATTAACCTTTTTTCAAGTTTGAAATAATTAATACTCAATGATGTGCTAATGACTCACTTCGTTTTGTGTATCTTCTCAATCTTCTCTTTTACCCTCCTCTCAAACACAAAGCATATGATAAATGAATTTGAATCATCACGGAAGCATCACAATGTCTTTTCTCTTCAGTTCTAGTAGATATATTGCACATTCAATTGAGTAATAGGGCACATGGATTTTCATCCCTCAGGGGACATCCCTTCGTTTCTTATATGCCATTTAAATAGTCATCAAAAAATTTGAAAAAAATTGACAACATAGATTAATATGAAATATATTACTTCACAAACATGTAAGACCAAATTCGACTTCTATAAGTTACAACAAAAAGAATAAATTAAATTGAAAATAGTTAATGTACAATCATAGTTATATTTGTTATTTTTGTTATAATTTGTAGAAGTTGAATTTGAATTTGCATGTTTGTGAAGTGATATGTTTCATATTAATCTATCTTGTCAATTTTTTTAAAATTTTGTGATGACTATTTAGGTGATATGCAAGAAACAAAGGGATATCTCCTCGAGGGATGAAAACACTTTTCCAGTAATAAGGCATTGCAATAAAAAATGAATAAATTATCAGGGAGAATTTGTCATCACTTTCACACCCTTCGACACATAATAGATTGATAGTACATGGGAAAACCATCATGTTGGCAGTATTCCTGATCATAGAGTGATCCATCTAAATGCTGCTAGGTGTCTAACAGGATACATTGAACAATGTGTAGAATCAAATGTGTTTGATTATCATTTTATGTGATGAAACATTGGTGGCTTGCGACATTTTATGTGCGTAATATTGGTTTATTGAGATGGTATTTCATGTAATTATATATGATTGATTTTGTGAAGAGTTGTGCGGATTTGACCTGGCGGTCAGACCGACTAGGCACGGCCGGTCAGACCAGAGGTATGCGTGCGGTCAGACCGGCTGGTCCGCGGTCTGACCGGGAGGTTACCTGTTCGCTTTCGGTTTCGGTTACGGATTGTTTCTTCGTGGATTTGACTTCTAGATGGTTTCTATGCGTATGGTTACTGTTGTTATACTAATGTGAGTCAAGTTTGGACGAACTTGTGCTCGGAATATGGTTTCTTTATCGTATGTGTGCAGGTATTGCTTAAGGCCTCAGGATAGTGTTGCCGGTGATGGATCGGAGTCGACTTGGGAGAAGTGGACGTCCAGGGATCAAGAGATCACGTGGGATACTAAAAGGCTAGAGGATAATGCACGTGGAAGATAGAGAATTCATATGGTATACGATAGGAATCGTGTACGTATGAAAAGAGGAGTTGAATTTGGAAGGGAGTCCGAATTCGGGAAGATGGATGGAGATAAGGAAAGAGATGAGTTTGAAGCTTGCAAGAGAGGGTTTCCCACGTGGTTGGGAGTCCTAATTCGTGAGAGATTCGTGGGTTTTGTACAGCCTATTTCGTGTATAAATAGAGAGGGAGGGTGTGCCTCCTAGATATTGATTGTGTGGTTCATAAGTTGAGAGAATAGCTAGGGTTTCGAGTAAGGTCGAGATTTTGATGAGGAGTGCTGTTGTTGCACTTTGTAAACACTTTTAGATGCAATAAAGTCGAGAGTTACAATTTATATCTTTGAGTTTGTCATCTACCGGTGTTTTCTGGGTCCCAACGGTCCGACCGAAGGAGTTCGTGCGGTCTGACTGGCGGGAGTGTGGCAGCGGTCTAACCGGAGGCAAGGCGGCGGTCTGACCGGCCAGGAGGGGAGGTCTGACCGACGCATATACGGTGGTGTGACCGGCAGTACTTCGACAGCGGTAGTACGATTTTGTTCTTGAGATTGATTTTGTTTTTCTAGATTAGTTTCGTTGGATTCTAGAGGTAATTTGTGATTTGGTTAAAGTTTTGGTTTTCCCTACCATTCACCCCCCTCTGGTAGGTTTGATTACTCTGTTTCGATCCTACAAGTGGTATCAGAGCCTCGTTCTTGATTGGATCTTTGTTGTTTTTCTGATCTATTTGATATGGCTGAAAAGTTTTCAAACAAACCTCATATTTTCAATGGAACCGACTTTGATTATTGGAAGAAAAAGATGGAATCTTATATAACATCTCAAGGATATGACACTTGGCTAAAAGTTGCACAACCTTATGAAATTCCTGCTCGTATTGATACTCCTGCTCTCAAGTTAGATTTTGAAAATAATTGCAAAGCTCGCAATATTATTCTTAATGCAATTTCTCGCTCCGACTTTGATCGTGTTTCGCATCTTGCTACTGCTAATGAGATTTGGAAGGCTTTGAATGATTTTCACACTAGATCTTAAAACATAAAAGAGTTGAGAAAAGATGTTTTCAAAAAGGAGTATATCAAATTTGAGATGACGCATGGGGAGTCTTTGGATGGTTATCTGGGTCGTTTTAACAAAATTTTGAGTAATCTTAGATCTGTTGATACTTCTTATGATGTTAATTATTCTCAGTCTGAGGTTGCTCGTCACTTTATGAACGGTCTTGATATGAAAGTTTGGGATGTTAAGGTTACTTCGATTTAGGAATCTGTTGATATGAACACTTTAACTTTGGATGTTCTTTATACTAAATTGAAAACTTATGAGATGAACATTCTTTCTAAGAGGACTGATTCGAAATTTTTTGCTTTGGTGTCTTCTTCTGCATCTTCTTCTGATTCTACTTCACAGTCGATGTTTACTTCTTTCTCTGCCATGTCCGATGATCAACTGGAGGAAATCAGTGAGAAGGACTTGGTATCGCTTGCTAATAGAATCTCTCGAGTTGTGAATAATGCTAGGTTCAGGAGAAGAGGAGGACCAATCCGGTGTTTCGGGTGTGGACGACTAGGACACATCCGCTCTCAGTGTACCAAGGCTGGAAAGGGTACACAGGAGGAACCAAAGGCTCAAGATGGATCCAAAGACGCCAAGCAGAACAAGAAACAAGCAAAGAACATGAAGATGAGGAAGTACTACCAGAAGGCCTTGGATGAAGCTTTTGCAGCTGTGCAAGGATCCAGCGACGTCGAGTATTCAGATGATGATGAGGACGACAAAGGAAAAAATATCGCTGGAGTTTGTCTCATGGCAAAGAATATTGCAGATTCTGATGAACGGAATGAGGTAATAAACGCTCCTAGTGTTGAATACCTTCAAGAAGTAATTGCTAGACTTGGTTATAAGATTTCTAAATTTGAAAAGAAGATTAATCAACATGAAGTGGTTATTGATTCTCTAAATGTTGAAAACAGTCGATTAAAATCTCTTGTTTCTGATGATGATGAATGCAAGTCGTGTGAGGTTTTATTTGCTGAAGTTAATGCCGTTAGAGAAGTCAATTGGTCTAATTGCAAAAAACTTGATGTTGAAATTAAGAAATCTAAAAAACTTGAATCTTGTCTTGCTCTTAGCTTTGCCATGAATACTAGATTGATTGATGAGTTATTTTTAACTAAAAGAGCTTTGAATAAATGTCAAGTTGCTTTGTTTGCTAGCTCTATGTTTAATGTGATTAGCTCTAAAAGGTTAAAACAATCTAGTGCAAAACCTTGCTCAACATGTCTTGCTAGTGATTTGAAACTAAAAAATGCTTTAGCTTGGGTTAAGCATATGGAAGAAATAGTTAAGCAAGATGAAGTGTTTTCTTGTCAAACGTGTAGAAAAAACAAAGGTCTTTTGGATGCCTGTAAAAATTGTGCTACTTTGACTCAAGAGGTTTCTTACTTAAAAAGTTCCTTGCAACATTTTTTCGATGGTAAAAAGAACCTCAACATGATTTTGGATCAATCAAAAGTTAGCACAAACAATCGTGGTTTAGGTTTTGAGCCTTATAGTCACTTTTCTAGACATCCTCCTGTTGTTTTGAGCATAACTGAGAAAAGTGAAATTTTGACTAAACCTGATTCTAAACCTCCTGTTTTTAAGTCTGCTGGCATTATGACTTCTTTGAGTGCTTCTTGTTCTACAAAACCTGTTGCTAGTACTAAATCTGTGTTTAATGCTAAATCTGTTGTTAGTACTAAAAATACTGTTAATGCTAAGCCTGTTGTCTCAACTTGTGCATCAACTCATCGTGAAAAGTATATTTGTTCTTTTTGTGGTAAACATGGACATATTGCTGGTTTCTGTTTTAGACTCGCTAGGAAACAGAAAAAGGAACGGGAGATAGCTTTTGCAAAACAAAGGTGGCAAAAATTAGTTTTTTTTCTCGAGGCAGGCGGTCAGACCGCAGATGGACCGGCGGTCAGACCGGAGCTGTACCACCGGTCAGACCGGTGGGAAGCTGTCGGTCAGACCTCAGGTACAGAGGCGGTCAGACCGGCCTCGGGCAAACTTTTCTAACAGGAAACGTGTTGAATTTTCTACTAGTTATGTTCCTGTTGGTTCTGGTCGTGTGTCTCAGTACTAGATTCCTAAATTTTTATTATCTAACCCCAGTACTGAGGCTTCGGCATCTGCTTGTGTGTAGGCACTTTTGGCGAGGAGGGAGAACGTGTGGATCGTTGATTCCGATTGTTCGCGACACATGACCGGTGATAAAAGTTGGTTCTCCTCCCTCACGAAAGCATCAAGGAAGGATTCAATCATCTTCGGTGATGCTTCTACTAGCACGATCACTACAACTGGATCTATCAAGGTAAGTGATAAGTTTACATTGAATGATGTCGCTTTGGTTGAAAATTTGAAGTACAACTTGCTCTCCGTTTCTCAAATTGTGGATGAAGACTTTGATGTTTTATTTAAGAAAAGTGGAAGTAATGTTTTTGATTCATCTTAATGTTTCTCGCTATGGAAGAGTTTTTAAAGCTGATTTTGAAAATAGCGTTTCATCAGAAGTTACATGTCTTGTTGCAAAATTTTCAAAAGATGTGATGTTTTGGCATCGTAGACTTGGACATGTTGGCTTTGATCATCTCACTAGGATTAGTGGTTCTGAACTTGTTCGTGGTTTGCCTAAGCTTAAGAAAGATCATAATTTGGTTTGTTCTCCATGTCGTCATGCTAAGATGATTGCTTCTTCACATACTCCTATATTTTCTGTGATGACGGATGCACCAGGACAGCTTTTACATATGGACACTGTTGGTCCAGCTAGAGTGCAATCCGTTGGAGGAAAGTGGTATGTTTTGGTTATTGTTGATGATTTTTCTCGATTTTCTTGGGTTTATTTTATAGCAAATAAAGATGAAGCTTTTGAACACTTTAAAAGTTTATATCTTCGTTTGGCTCTTGAATTTCCAAACTCGTTGAGAACTATTCGAAGTGATAATGGTGGTGAGTTTAAAAACACTACTTTTGAAAGGTTTTGTGATGAAAAAGGTCTTGAACATCAATTTTCATCTCCTCGTGTTCCTCAGCAAAACGGTGTTGTTGAAAGGAAAAATCGTTCTTTGGTTGAGATGGCTAGGACTATGCTTGATGAATATTCTACTCCTAGAAAATATTGGGCTGAAGCTGTTAACACTGCTTGTTATATTTCCAATCGTATTTTCTTAAGATCTAAACTTAGAAAAACTTCTTATGAGCTTCGCTTTGGACACACACTGAAGATTTCTCACTTGCGTGTTTTTGGGTGTAAATGTTTTGTGCTCAAATCTGGAAATTTGGACAAATTTGAATCTCGTTCTCTTGATGGTCTTATGTTGGGATATTCTGCGCATTCACGAGGTTACCGTGTACTTGTTTTAAAGACTAATAAAATTGTTGAGACTTGTGAAGTCACTTTTGATGAGGCTAGTCCAGGTACTAGACCCGAAATTTCAGGTACTCTATCACAGGTTCAGGGGGAGGATATTTTTGTGGAGGAAAGCGATGACGAGGACGATGAGGCGTCGGCCGGTCAGACCGGGACTGCGGCCGGTCAGACCGGTGGTATACCGTCGGTCAGACCGGAGGCAGAGGAGCGGTCAGACCGGCGGGATGGCGATTCTTCGGGAGCTTCGGGTACAGATGCTAATAGACCTCCAGAAGCTTCAACTTCGTCAGAACCAACTACAGAAAACGAACAATCGTCAGATTTGAGTGCTCCACTTCGTATTCAACGACTACATCCTCCGGAACAAATAATAGCTAATTTGGGTGAACGTACTACAAGATCAAAGGTAACGAATCATGATTTTCATGCAAATTCTGCTTTTACGGCTAATTTTGAACCCAAAGATGTTACTCATGCTCTAACTGATGAATCGTGGATTAACGCCATGCATGAAGAACTTGAGAATTTTGAAAGAAATAAAGTCTGGTTTTTAGTTGAACCTCCTGTTGATCAAAATATTATTGGAACTAAGTGGGTTTTCAAAAATAAACAAAATGAGAATGGTTTAATTGTTAGGAACAAAGCTAGACTTGTTGCACAGGGTTTTACTCAAATGGAAGGGTTGGATTATGATGAAACTTTTGCTCCTGTTGCTAGGATTGAGGCAATTAGACTTTTGTTGGCTTTTGCTGCTTCAAAAGGTTTTAAATTGTTTCAAATGGATGTTAAAAGTGCTTTTCTTAATGGCTATATTCAGGAGGAAGTTTATGTAAAACAACCACCAGGTTTTGAAAATCCTGTTTTTCCCAACCATGTTTTTCGTTTGTCAAAAGCTTTGTATGGTTTGAAACAAGCACCTAGAGCTTGGTATGATAGGCTTAAAAATTTTTTACTTGCAAAAGGTTTTACAATGGGAAAAATTGATAAAACTCTGTTTGTTCTCAAGCATGGTGATGATCAACTGTTTGTCCAGATTTATGTGGATGATATCATCTTTGGTTGTTCATCTCACGCTTTGGTTGTGGAGTTTGCTGAAACTATGCACAGGGAATTTCAGATGAGCATGATGGGAGAATTGACTTACTTTTTGGGATTGCAAATTAAGCAAACACCTCAACGTACGTTTGTTCATCAAACAAAGTACACCAAGGATCTTCAACGATGCAAGCCTTTGACTATTGCAAGCCTTTGACTACGCCGATAAGAACATCTACTGTTTTGGATCCTGATGAAGATGGTGAAGCTGTAAATCAAAAGGAATACAGGAGTATGATTGGATCATTGCTCTACCTCACCGCTTCGAGACCGGGCATACAATTTGCTGTGTTTTTATGTGCTCGATTTCAAGCTTCTCCAAGGGCTTCACATCGACAAGCTGTGAAACGCATCATGAGGTATTTGAAACACACTCTTGAATTTGGAATTTGGTATTCTACCTCTTCATCTGTATGCTTGAGTGGTTATTCGGATGCGGATTTTGGAGGTTGTAGAATTGATAGAAAGAGTACTAGTGGTACATGTCATTTTCTTGGTACTTCTTTGATTACATGGTCTTCTCGAAAACAATCAAATGTTGCTCAATCAACGGCTGAGTCTGAGTATGTTGCTGCTGCTAGTTGTTGTTCCCAGATTCTTTGGCTTATTTCAACTTTGAGAGATTATAATATTGCTTTTGATAAAATTCCTCTCTTTTGTGATAATACTAGTGCTATAAATATTGCTAAGAATCCTGTTCAACACTCACGCACTAAGCACATTGATATTCGTTTTCACTTTTTGAGGGATCATGTTGAGAAGGGAGATGTGGAATTGAAATTTGTGGATACAAAGTTGCAACTTGCAGATATTTTCACTAAACCATTGGATTCTTCTCGCTTTGCTTTTCTAAGGGGAGAATTGGGAGTTATTCATCCTTTTGGCATCATTTGAGGGGGAGAGTTGTTGGCTCTTTGTTGTATGCATATTTTCTTTCTTCTTTTATTTTCTTGCATGGTGTCAAATATATATATATATATATAAATGAGAAAAAGAAAAAGAAAAGATGGATGAGCTTTGTTTTATATCTTAAGTATATTCTAGTGCTTGCTAGCAATGCTTGTTAGATAATTTGATTACTATATTAGCTTGTGAGCATTTTAGTAATTATATGAGCTTTGAATATTGTTTTTTAAGTGATATGATACATGACACATAATTCTTTTACTTGAATTAATGAAATATGCAATATTAAAGCAAGTGCTTAGGTTGACTGATTAATGCTTGTATATATATCTTATGGCTTGTTATTCCTCATGATAATCCTTTTGTTCCAATCACTGCAAGAGTACATACATGCTTTTTATAAAAAAAAACAAAAAAAAAGAATATCGAATTCTTGGAAACAGTCTTGACGACAAGGACGTATTCACAGTGAAAAAAAAAGAGGGTGCCGAATCCTTGGAAACAGTCTTGACGACAAGGACGTACTCACAATAGTTAACAAGTTCAAAAATAAAAAGCTTAAGGTTCTCTTGGTTATTTTTGGAGACGGAAATTAACTTGAGAAAGAGTATCAATGCTATAGGTTTATATATTTGGGTTTTTCTTTCAGGCTTTGCAATTGTGAATATGTTGCATTTTAAATCGTTGAAATCATGAATCATTAATGTTGACTTGATCTTAATTATAATCTTTAAGGTTCATGTTTTTACTTTAATGCATGTTTGTTAATTAGCTAGTCACTTTTTATACCTTGTTATTGCAATACATGTACTTGAGTTACTTTTGGTATATTGCAATGCTTATCCATGCTCACGATACATTGATGAACTCATTGTCAAAAGGGGGAGAACAAGGTAACAAAGAAAAAAAAACAATGTGTATAAATTGTTTATCATTATCATATTCAAAGGATTTTCTTTCTTTTCAAAAGTGAGAGATTTTTCTTTGAAAATCTTCTGGCATTTGTAATGCTTTTTGGGTTGCTTCACAAAACAACATAAACCAATTGATTTTGTTGGGTTTGCCAATGGTTTCATCAAGGGGGAGATTGTAGAATCAAATGTGTTTGATTATCATTTTATGTGATGAAACATTGGTGGCTTGCGACATTTTATGTGTGTAATATTGGTTTATTGAGATGGTATTTCATGTGATTATATATGATTGATTTTGTGAAGAGTTGTGCGGATTTGACCTGGCGGTCAGACCGACCAGGCACGGCCGGTCAGACCGGAGGTATGCGTGCGGTCAGACCGGCCGGCCCGCGGTCTGACCGGGAGGTTACCTGTTCGCTTTCGGTTTCGGTTTATCTTTTCGGTTACGGATTGTTTCTTCGTGGATTTGACTTCTAGATGGTTTCTATGCGTATGGTTACTGTTGTTATACTAATGTGAGTCAAGTTTGGACGAACTTGTGCTCGGAATATGGTTTCTTTATCGTATGTGTGCAGGTATTGCTTAAGGCCTCGGGATAGTGTTGCCGGTGATGGATCGGAGTCGACTTGGGAGAAGTGGACGTCCAGGGATCAAGAGATCACGTGGGATACTAAAAGGCTAGAGGATAATGCACGTGGAAGATAGAGAATTCATATGGTATACGATAGGAATCGTGTACGTATGGAAAGAGGAGTTGAATTTGGAAGGGAGTCCGAATTCGGGAAGATGGATGGAGATAAGGAAAGAGATGAGTTTGAAGCTTGCAAGAGAGGGTTTCCCACGTGGTTGGGAGTCCTAATTCGTGAGAGATTCGTGGGTTTTGTACAGCCTACTTCGTGTATAAATAGAGAGGGAGGGTGTGCCTCCTAGATATTGATTGTGTGGTTCATAAGTTGAGAGAATAGCTAGGGTTTCGAGTAAGGTCGAGATTTTGATGAGGAGTGCTGTTGTTGCACTTTGTAAACACTTTTAGATGCAATAAAGTCGAGAGTTACAATTTATATCTTCGAGTTTGTCATCTACCGGTGTTTTCTGGGTCCCGACGGTCTGACCGAAGGAGTTCGTGCGGTCTGACTGGCGGGAGTGTGGCGGCGGTCTAACCGGAGGCAAGGCGGCGGTCTGACCGGCCAGGAGGGGCGGTCTGACCGACGGATATACGGCGGTGTGACCGGCAGTACTTCGACAGCGGTAGTACGATTTTGTTCTTGAGATTGATTTTGTTTTTCTAGATTGGTTTCGTTGGATTCTAGAGGTAATTTGTGATTTGGTTAAAGTTTTGGTTTTCCCTACCATTCACCCCCCTCTGATAGGTTTGATTACTCTGTTTCGATCCTACACAATGCTTGAATTTCCTGTCAGATATGGTAGTGTCTGTTCTTCAACAATCATTTAGTACAGGGATCTTGTCCAAGCCTTTCTCATGGATAGAGTCACCCAGCAAATTGAAAACAAAGTACTGATTCTTAAAGGAAGCCACACTAGTAAAAAACGGTTTTTTCCGTACGGGCCGAAAGGCATCTTCCCGTGCGGAAGGCCTGCCCGCACGCGCGAAAAGGTGTGGGAAAAGACCATTTTCACGTGCGGGCGGCCCAACTGCATGGAAAGATCGATTATTCCGTGTGGTTGGCTTAAGCAGCCCGCACGGAAAGATCCATTATCCCGTGCGGGCCGCTTAATCCGACCGCACGGGATAATTGATCTTCCCGTGCGGTCGCGTTAAGCTGTCCGCACGCGAAAATGAAAAATCACAAAAAAAATTCCCAAAATCAAAACCTAACCCTAACCCTAACCCTAGCCCGCCTCCTCCTTGCAAATTGATTTAAAAATTAATTTCAAATCATCACAATTTTACAACAAATTTCACATGTTATTACAACAATTTTACAACAAATTTCACATCATCACAAATTTTACAACAAATTTTGGAAGGAGGATGCGGCCGTGGTCGGTGGTGACGGCGGCCACGGTCGGTGGAGGCGGCGGTGGAGGCCGGCCGTGGAGGAGGCAGTCGCAGTCGGTGGAGGCGGCGGGGGACGAGCAGCCGAGGCCGGTTGAGGAGGCGGCCGCGGTCGGTGCAGGCGGCGGTCGGTGAGGAGTCGGCGGCGGTGGAGGCGTGGAGGAGGCGGCCATGGGAGACGAGGCGGCCGCGATCGGAGCTGGAGGGGGAGGAGAGCCGAGGGAGGCAGCTGCCGTCGCTCGCCGCTGCCGTCGCCCGCTGCCGCCGACGCCCCTCCCCTCCGCCGGAACTGGGAGGGAAGGGAAGGTGGAGGGGAGCTGAGGGAGGCCGCTGCCGTCGCCCGCCGTTGCCGTTGCCCACCGCCGCCGCCGCCCCTCCGTTTCGCGCCGGATCTGGGAAGGGAGGGAAGGGGGAGGGGAGTGGAGGGGAGCGGCGGCGGTCGATCTAGGGTTCGTCGGGACTTAAGGGCCCTATATAGGCAGTGGTAATCATCACGTGTGGGCGGCTTAAGGGCCCGCACAGAAAGATTATCTTTTCGTGCGGGCCCTTAAGCTTCTTTCCATGCGGGCCCTTAAGCTGCCCGCACGGAAAGATTATCTTTCCGTGCGGTCCCTTAAGCCGCCCGCACGCGATAATGTATAAAACAAATTAATTGCATTAAGGACCCTTGTGAATGAACCTATAGAAATATTTTATTACATACTCCTATAAATTTTTTACATGGATTAGACTGCGTATATGTTGTTCCAGAGAAATTTCAAATTTTTTTTGAAGTAATATACTACTTTTTAGCAATTAAATGAATTTCTGCGTGCTTTTCGAAATTAATTCCGAATTGAACTACGAGTACCCCAAATAAGGTTAAAAAAGAAAAAAAATATATATGCGCTCCTATATTTGATTCTATCCCATATGCAAGAATTAGATGGAGAATTCAATGGGTTGCTATAGATAATTAAAACCTTACATCTCTAAATTAAAGTACAAAAATTGTAATAATATCTAAATTTGATCTGAAAATTCTATAAATCGACATGACAACTTAATTTTGGTCCATAACACTGTCATAAAAAATTCAATCAGTTTTGATCAAGTGAGACTGTATGTTGTTCATAAATGGTTACACCTCTGTTTCATCTAAATATTACTCTAAGTTTCAAAGTTTATATATCTTAAGTTATGATTAACATGGCAACTCATATATAATTAACATATTTCTTTTAAGCTTGAGTTTACATTGCAATCCTAGACTATGTGCTCCTCTAGATATATTGTTCCTCTTTTGCCCTCTCTATTTTTCCTTTTCATCTGCTGTAGTTGTTTTTTTGGAAAAACTCGACTTTTTCTTTTTATTTTTTTAATATTTTTTCTTCACTTCGGAGCACACGAGAGGTAACCACAGAAAATTTAAGGCTAAACAAGCTAAAGACGCGGCTGGTGGAAAATTCAGAATACACGCTCATAATTGAAAAAAAGCTTTCGGGCTCGAAAAGGCAACATTCCGAGCCGTTTTTGGGGAAAATAAAATCGCTGAACCCGGCAAAGCTGGGGACGAGATTTTCATATATGGAACTTGCGTTGTGAAAAAAATATTTTTTCTATTTGATTCTATCCAATATCCAAGAATTAGATGGAAAATTCAATAGGTTTATAGATAATTAAAACCTTATATCTCTAAATTGGTTTACAAAAATGCATGGGCATCATCCCGTGCGGTCCACTCATGGGAAAATGGACTATCCCGTGCGGTCCACTTAAGCGACCGCACGGAAAAATGGATTATCCCGTGCGATCTCTTAAGTGGGCCACACGGGATAGTGCGGCATTATCCCGTGCGGTCCACTTAAGCGATCGCACGGGATAATCCATTTTCACGTGTGGTCGCTTAAGTGAACCGCATGGGATAATGCCGCATCGGTTTTTCCAGACGTGGCCACTTATGGTCCGTCTGGAACTTATCGGAGGCCTTGCACGGAAAAATCGTTTTTCTAGTAGTGCCAGCATCAGAATCATAATTAAATATGAGAAGCATAATAAGACCTGAATTGGTTGTCATGCAAATCAGAAAATTATGGAAAACAATCATAATTAAATATGAGAAGCATAATAAAACTTGAATTGGTTGTCATGCAAATCAGAAAATTATGGAAAACAAATATGAGAAGCATAATAAAACCTCAATTGGTTGTCATGCAAATCAGAAAATTATGGAAAAGAGAATGCAGGTCCTTTCTTTTTCCAGCCTGAAGGTTACAAATTATTCTCATAAGGTAAATTTGAATCTGAGAATTGAATTCACCAGCAACTAGAGCAATATTGAACACATGTTTTACGAGGACTACAATAGGGAGCTCAGCAGAAATACTGCACTTCTCCTTCGCACTTTCTAAAGATATATATACTGTAGTAACGGGTGGAAGAACAAGAAAACATTTTTTGTTGCGAAAAAATCTTATCTGAGTCAAGTAAGATAAACAATTCTTATCTGGACTTACATCTGTGTAGAAAAATAGAAGCGATTTTTGAGTCATACATTTAATAGACAACCAATAAGAATGAATAAGTAGAAAAACCATGGAGACATTTCCATGGCCCCAGAGACTTGTGGTACTCAACAGGTCCTGACTCACACATAACAAAGTTCAGAGCCCATAGAGAGTGGATATTCCTCTTAACTGCATACCTTTATAATTGAAACTTCATAAAGGAAGTATTTAGCTTTTAATATTTCTTACTTTGCTATGAAGAGCTACTAAAAATTTGTAATTATGTAGGGTTCTCTCATCGAAATGACTGGACCCAAGCGCAGCATAAAATTCTGTTCGTCTGCCCTAATTGAGTGTGACATGAGAATCAAGACAGGAGAACAAGAAGAGTACACATATATCCAACGAAATTGACTCGTGAAAATCATACCTTAAAGTTTTGTAAATTCATTAAAAAATTACTAAAAGTAGATGTAGATATGAAATACACTCTCACCAAATCTCAAGTTTAAACTCAACTTTATTTGAGAGTAACAAAAAAGACAATTTTTGGGTGAATAATAGCAGGATACTATTCACCTGAAATTTGTCATTTTTGCTTCTCTCAAATGAAGTTGAGTTTGGACTTGAGATTTTGTGAGAATGTATTTCATATCAACACCTATCTCTAGTAATTTTTCATGAATTTACAAAATTTTTAGGTATGATTTTTATGATTTTCCGACACTTAGGTCGTTTTCACAGGATATTTCCCCATTTACTTTGAGGTATAAATCTAGGTCCCATAACTTGTTTGAGTATATTATTTTGACCATGACCATTTTTGGATCCTACATGTTGTGGACGTGGCATGCCACATGGATGTTAACGCGGGACCATAACTAATATACACTCATTGCCAATGGGCTCAACATAGGATTTTTTTCCTCCTTTTCTCTTTTTCCCTTCTTTTCTCCTTCCTTGTTCCCCTCTCCAGCTCGCATGGTGCGCTGCAACAAGGAGGACTACAGCGGCGCTGGTGTGGGCTTCTCGTGCAGTTCGGTTCAAGTCGAAGGTCGGCGTGCTTGGTGAGCTCGTCATGGTTGTTGCCGACACATTGTTCGTGGTGGTCGCCATCGACGCGGACTCGAGTGCGAGATTCTATGCACTGAGATGCTCCCCAACACAAGCTTGAGCTTGAGCTGCTCCGTCCCATTCCGGTTCATCACCGACGACTAGATCCAACAAGCTCAACTCTGGATCTAGGAAGCTCAAGTCTAGATCCGCCATCCGAGGAAGGGTGAGAAGCTCGAGATTGTCCCACAGCCAGATCCATGTTGCCAAGCTTGTCATCGTCCCCCGAGCTCAAGTGCTGGTACCTTGTCATTGTCTCTTGCTTCGCGTTGCTGACATCGTCGACAAGGTGAGCGGCGATGAACGCCCACGCAAGGTCGAACCGCCGCGCCTTCCACGTGGTCCATAAGGCTAGGTGCCACTCCTTGGCCGGAGGCTGAGGTCCCAAACGCTGCCTGGTGGCTGCGCACTCCTCTCCCCACTAGAGCATGAGTGTGGGCCGCGTTTGGGTCACGACAGAGGTTCTAGAGCACGTGGACAGGATGGCGTGGGAGGCGGGAGACGGGCTCGAGGAGGGAGGCGACACTAGTACAGATCCTCTTATCTCTGACGGGCCCTCACATGCCTGGACTATTGGGCCGTCAGAGCCAAGTCATCTCAATCGGGCCTAAATTTGCGCCATTGTAGATGTACTCGTGCAGTCATACTCTAGGCCCAAGTACACATAGCCCGTCACCGATGACACTCATCTGTGACGGGCTCAACTTTAGGCCCGATTGAGATGACCTAGCATATCTCAATCGGGCTCGTCTATAGAGCCCGTCAGAGATGAGGATCATCGGTGACGGGCTCCAAATATGGCCCGATTGAGATGGCTTTAAAGCCCGTCACCGATGACTCGTATCTCAATCGGGCCCTTCTAGAGAGCCTGTCAGAGATATTAGTCATCGGTGACGGGCTACAAATATGGCCCGATTGAGATATGCTTTAAAGCTCGTCACCGATGACTCATATCTATGTCGGGCTTTTTGTTGATACCCGTTAGAGATAACTGTGCGCCCGTTAGAGATGTCGGTTCATTGGCCCGATTGAGATATATTTCGTGCACTATAAATAGACCACCCGACTGTTGTCTGAAATTATCCCACTATTCACTATTTTGGTGGGAGGTTGAAGGGGGCGAATTTTTGTTATTTTTTTCCAAAGCAAAACAGAAAAATCTTAGAAGTAAGTAAAAAGGTAGTAATAATTTTTTTAATTTAGTAGTATGTTAACTAATATTTTATTAAATTTTGCAGCGATGGATCGAAGTTGGATGAATGCGACAACTTTGAAACGTCATTGCAAGAAGTATAGAGATGGCGTTTTAAGTTTTATGAACGTTGCGGAGGAGGATAGGAGAAGAAGAAATAGCAAATTCATGTGTTGTCCATGTAGAGATTGCAAGAATGATATTATGTTTAGCGGAGAGGAGGTACACTCTCA
>BDMV01000009.1:13391907-13412797 GCA_008326285.1 Oryza officinalis
TATAAAAAGCACCCTCGTGCTCCCCTCCACCGTTTCCCCCACTCCCGCGATCTCGCCGTGCCCTCTCCCGTGCTCCCCGCGCGAACCCGAACCGCCGCCGCCCGCCACCGCTCCGGCCGCCGCTTCCCGCCGCTAGCGCCGCCGCCGCGCCAATCCGCCACCACCATCAGCCCCGCCGCCGCTCGCCGACCCCTGTCCGCCCCTGCGCGTCCGCCGGGAGCCGCCGGAAGGCCGCCCGCACCGCGAGTCCGAACCGCCGCCTCCTCCGGCCGGCCTCCGTCGCCATTGCCGCCCGGTGAGCTCTTCTCTCTCTCCCTTTCTTTCTTTCCCCACCGATGCGCCGCCCCGCCCGTGCGCTGCCGTCGCACGCCGCCGTCGCCGCTCGCCGGCCGTCCCCGCCGGTGGCCGCGCCGCCGCCTCGCCGTCACGGCCGTAGCCGCCGCCGCCATGCCCTCACCGGGTCGGCCTAGGGTTTGGCCAAACCCTAGCCGCCCGCCCTGGGCCGTAGAGGCCACACTCGGGCCGGCCCCTCTCCTCTCCTGGCCCAGCGGCCGTTGGGCCGATTGGCCCATCTCCCTGCAAAAGTCTATTTTGCGTCCCCCTCCTCTTTTCTCAGGCCGGCCCATTACCCCGCTCGGCCCGATTGCCGCCGCCCATCGCGAGAAGTCCATGTTTGCTCCCTCCTCGCCCTTTCTCCTCTATTGGGCTGTCGGCCTATTATCTTTTATCCACACAAAAGTCTACTTTACGTCCCTCGGCCCATTTTAACTTTTTCCCGAGAAAAATCCAGCTTATTTCCTCAAGTCCAGTTTACCTCCCTCTCAGCCTAATTTTCCCCTTTCTCCTGCAAAGTCCTTTTCACCTCCTTTTTCTCTCCGGTTCGCCGACTTTTGTGTCGCCGACGCGTGGGCCCCCTTTGTTTAATCCGGTCCACACCCAGACCACGTGGCCGCCCGCGGCTTCGCCACGTTGGCGTCCACGTCGGCGCTACTTTCTCCCTTCCGTCCGCAGTGGCCGCCACGTCAGTGCCACGTGGTGCGTCCGCACCCGTGCGTGCGTGGACTTGGTCCACCGTGGATTGTCCGCCCTTGACCCGTTGACACATGGGACCCGCCGTTCCGGCACCGTTCCCCTTTGGTGATGTCAGCGTAGTCCTTTCCTTTGTAAAATTAATTAATAATTGCGCATTAAATCGATTTAATTTCCAGAAATTCATTTAAATGGCTCAAAACTTCTAAAATTCATATTTAATTCATACGAACTCCAAATTGAGCCATTCAATTTGCAAGATTCATCTAAAATTGAGCTCTACATGTTTGTTTACTTTTTATGTACTGTTTACTTGGTTTTTATTAGAGTTTTTCCTCGTTTTGCGTGCCAGCGTGTAGATTCCGCCGTTTCGGAAGTTTGCGCTCGCGAGGAAAAGAGTTCGGAAGGTTGTTTGAAGAAGCAAGGCAAGTCACACATTCCCCCTTGAGCATGTTGTACCTATTTTGTGAAATGTTTTACGTTTGCAAATAAAGTGCATGTTTTGCTAATTACATGGGAATAGGGTTTACCTATCCGTTCGCTTGTGCCATGTTTACTTGTTTACCGTCCTTTGTTAATTATGGGTGATAATTTGACTAGCTTATGTCATTTATGTTGACTTTGCTAGAATTATATATGCTTAGCCATGCTTAATTGCCACTAGCTCATTTGATGGGATAATTACACTTCTACTTTTGGTTTCTAGCTGAGCCGTGTGCTCGAAACATCTGATCATGTTTTATTGGTCGTAATTATCTAACTAAAATATGACTTAATGGTGGGCTGTGGGTGCATGGTTTTGCTTGTCGCGCCCATGGCAATTAAGGACCGGTTCATGGGAAACCCTGGAAGACTTACAGTGCTTACCACAAGCAAGAATGGGCAACTGCTGGATCTGTAGTATAACCCGTCTCTAGCCGACGTACCAGACGAGGGTGGGCGTGATGGAGTTGGGTCGGCGGGGGACATACCCGTTGATCGGCTACCGGATTCACCGTGGCACGAGGGGGGGCTGCCTACCTTGGACTTAAAGGTGGGGGCGAAACCCGTGGTGGGGACGATTGGTTAGGGAGGGTTATGTGAAGGATCTTGTCACGATCACTCGCATGGTAACGTGTCAGGCATGGCACGGTGACATACGGTGGATCGTGTCTTGTGGGTACAGTTGCGCACATCTGATCAGAGTAAAACTATTCGAATAGCCGTGCCCACGGTTATGGGCGATTGACCAGATTCACCATGATTAGTCTCACCCTTAATAATTTGTCTCAATGAACTGGTGTAGTTCAGGTGGATTGGTTGGGCCTGTTCAACGTGGGGTAGCGTTGTTCAGTGGAGAATTAATATTGCCTTAATTAAACAACTGTTTTACTGTTTTAAAGTGTAAAGGTTTTCAACTGCTTTTCTGCAAATAGCCGCAAGCCTCTTTGTCTCCCCTGTGCACGTCTGCATCATTGGTGTGGCTTGTTGAGTACGGTGGTTGTACTCAATCTTGCTATTTTTTTCCCCCTTTTCAGAAGTTTAGTACTTCTGAGTTGAAGATGAAGTTAGAGGACCAAGGCTCAGACCCCAGTTGAGTTTGCCTGTGGAGTGGAGCTGAAGCCCCGCTAGGATCGCCTTTTTCCGCTGCTGTTTTCTTTGGGTGTAAGGACTAAGTGCCTCTTCTGTAAGTATTTATCGCTTTATTTACGTTTGGGTCTGTTTATTAATTTGTCGTTTTGTGTACCCTGGTTGATGCCTGGACAGGGACTTAATACACAAAATGGTCTGGAAATTTGGGAAAATTTCCGGGCGTGACAAGTTGGTATCAGAGCCATCTCGACTGTAGGTCAAGCCAAATGGTTGAACCCCTAAGAACAAGTTTTGTGAAAACCTTATCTGCAAAAATATCTCTTCTCTCCCTCAGGAGTTCTTTGCAAAACGGTTTATCAGATTTCTCTCCTTTCCCCTCCAACTCTTTAGCTGTTCAGCCGGAGCACCAATTGAGAGCTTCTTGAAAAACAAGCCAAGAGTCGAGCTCCAAGCAAGGATCAAGACAAGCTGTCTAGAGTCGGCGTTTCTCGAGTCGAGCAAAGTTTTCCCAGAGCTTACCTAAACACAATCCTTCCTGGAAGAGTAGTATCGGTAGTGGGTAGATCGTGTGTTGTTTGCTGTGTGTAGGTGTATGGTTTACATCAGTGGTGAGGATGTGACCATACTAGGTTGTTTGCCTAATCAACTTGAACAATAAGAGTGTACTCACATCAGATCAGTAGCTAAGTGGGTTAAGGTCTTGCCTTTAGTTCAACCTATCTCATTTCCCTCCTCTACCTGCAACAGATGGTCAACGTCAGAAACAATGGCAGTGGATCAGGACCGCAACAGTTTCATGGAGTAACTCCAAGCAACCCCATGGACATTCCGCCTCCACCGTCCGGAGACCCAACCCTAGCACAAGTGGTGGCTAACCAGACGCAACTATTGGCGATGATGATGCAGCAGATGCAACGACAGTATCAACAACAACAAATGCAAACTCAGATGAAATCCCAGAGTCTGAGTCAGAGCCAAAGTCAGTACTTTCTAATACAAGCACCTACGCCTCCTGCCGGTATGCCACCGAGACCCCACCAGACAAGTGCACCTCTATCACTCTCATACCGGAGCGAAGCAAACGTCATCTGCGAGGATTGTGTGGAACAAGGTCATTGCGCGACCAACTGTCCCTGGAACGTGTATACCAAAACACTAACCGATGATGAGGCACAGTGCCAAAGAGAAGAAAAACGTCCAAGTCAACTTGCCTGCATAAACTATGGTATGCCACCATCAAACTCTAAGAAGAGGAAGACACTAGTGTGGAAGATGGACGNACGAACGCTGGCTGAGTAGGTTCTCCCAGGCCAAGACGAATGCAGACATTGTTGTCGGAAGGCCTTGAGCTTGAATCCATCTCGGTGAAACCTTGAGCACCAAGACCCCCTACCTGGCGCGCCACTGTTGACAGGTTATATCCGTAGACAGTATTATGAGGGTATTGGGATACGTTGGAGCAAGGATCTACATGAAACGACATCAAGCACACAAAAGACAAGGATTATACTAGTTCAAACCTTTTGCGAGATAATAGCCCTACTCCAGTTTATACGAAATTATGATGAGAACCGCAGAGATTACAATAGAGAACAATGGAAAGTATCAAGTACCGACAAGATCCCCGCTGAGAACGTCTCGACGAGATCCAAGCAGCAAGTAATCTTCAAAGTCCTTCGGATTGCTTCTGCTGTGGTGGTGGCTTGCATTATGTTTCGATGATCCCGTACCCCCTGGTGTGCCTTGTATTTATATCGCAGACTGCCTTGACCTCCAAGTAGAACTCAAAGAGTATTTTTGGCACACGAGATCATAGAGTTTGTATCTCCCCCGAATAGGACTCTAACACCTTCTATTCGGAATACAATTTCCCTGAATATTAGTCGAATTCTATAATATTAAGGTAACCTTCCCATATAGTAAGGGTATGTCGTATCTATGTACTTCATAACCCCAAGGATAGAAGGTATGCCTTATCCGTAACCTCATGCTCTGCCACAAAGTCGTCCATGCCCTGACCATGGTGCATAAGGGGAAGGCCTAGCATCTATAAAATACAAAGGATAGGAATCAATGCATGCTCAAATCTAAATTAAACAAAGCAATAAATGACACAAAGCAAGTAACCAAGTAAGAGCAAGTTTTTATGCATAGAACATTTTAGCATGAAGCCAAATAAAATACTATCAACACTGCCTAAGCAATAAATTAATGTAGAAAATAGATATATATAATATGAACCGTGTGAAAATTATGGGTACCATATACCTACACGGCTGGCTTATCCGACTGATTATAGGGGATAGGTTATAGGTGATGATTATGTAACGGTTTAGGACTTAAGTATTATGTTGCCTTGTGTATTAAGGGACGGCTTATAGTCCTAAGTCGATAGTGTTATGGATAATGCTTAGGAATCCTATATCGTATGTGGTTAGGTCTCCGTCTTATGAGTCTGCCTTCTAAACCTATATAAAGAGGGCAGAACGCTCCTTGAGAGGCATAGAGCAATAGCGGTTAGGTAGGTTTTTCTTCATACACAACTTGATCATGAGATCAATACATAACTCAGCGGATACAATCCCCGAAACAAGAGTAGGATATTACTTCTTTATAGAAGGCCTAAACCTGTATAAATCTTTTTGTCCCATAACCCATCGTGTTTAGTACTTATGCGCTACCCCCTTTTCTCATTGCTGAACTCAGGTATCAGCACTGCCTAAGCAATAAATTAATGTAGAAAACAGATATATATAATATGAACCGCATAACAACCCATAACCCTTACTTACAACATAATGCATACCTCCCGATAAATTCCCGACTGACCGTCGAATAAAATTCCAATAAATCCCAAAATTAAAATTTACTAATACCCTAGATTGACTCCGACAAAGAAATCCCATTCAAATAAATGATCAAAATTTTTCCTTAGAACCACGGAAACGAATCCCAATTTTTCCCAAAACAAATCCAAGTGCAAAGAGCATATGCAGATGAAAAGGTCTCAAAGAGCTCTTACGGTTTTCATTGGCTAGTCCTACGGTCAAGGTCGGCTCTGATACCAACTTGTGATGCCCAGAAATTCACAAACTAGAATTCTGAGTATAATGTGCATTAAACCCCTGTTCAGGACCGGCCAGGGTACACAAACGACAAGTTGACATACAGATCCACGTCTTACAAAACAATGCAGCGAAAAAGATAAACCGAGCTTAAACTAAAGACTTGACGCTCGCAGCGTGGCAACTTTACTCCACAGGCATCCTCGACGACAGCGACGAAGCCTACTCCTCCGAGTAACCTCCATCCAAGAAGTACTCCAACTCTGGTGTGGGAGAGACAGAACAAGACTGAGTACTACCCACTATACTCAACAAGTCATACCAAGAAAAGGTATGATGCAAGTGATTCCAACGGAGGCTAGGGGTTCTTTTGCATAAAACATGCATTTAAAAGCAGTAGTTGAAAGTAGTAAAACTGTAAAATGTAATTAAACAATATTAACCATCATTGCCCAAAGCTACACCACGTTGCGACAGGCCCAACGAACCACCTGAACTATATCAGTTCCATTAGGTCAAATTATTAATCATGAGACTAATCACGGTGAAATTGGTTGATTGCCCATAAACGCGGGCACGGCTATTCGAATAGTTTTACTCTGATCAAAGGTGTACATCTGTACCCATAAGACACAGTCACACAACATGTCTTTGTGTGCCGACATGCCACCACGACATACTGGAAAGGAACTATGACATGACCCTTCGCATAACCCTCCTCTAACCATCCACACCACGCTGAGGTTTTGCCCCTACCCATAAAACCAAGGTAGGCAGCCCCCCGTGCGCCATGGTGAATCCGACAACCGATCAACCCTTAAAACTAGGTTTGACCTAACTCCATCATGCCCACCCTAGTCTCGGTGCCTAGGAAAGGGTCGAGCTATACTACAAGCCTAGTCATTGCCCACTCTGGCTTGTGGTACGCACGATAATTCTTCCAGAGTTCCCACGAACTGGTCCTTAATTACCATGGGCGTGTCTATCAAAACCATGCGCCCACAACCCACCATTAGGCGTATTTTAGTTTAATTAATACCATGGTGGTACATGTCCATAATCATCATAATTAACCAAGATCTAAGATATTAGTGAGATATCCCAAAGTGAGCTAATTGATCTAACCATGGCTAAGCATCTCCTAAACCAACATCTAGTCATGTTATGTCCCAAGTTATCAATGACACATAGTGAACAAGCTATGGCTGAGGACAATAGGCACCATCCCACGTGACATTATAAAATAATGCATAATTTAAATAGAAAGCAGGACATTTGCAAAATAGGAATAATATGCTCAATGAGAAATGCATGACTTGCCATGCTCTAGTGCTGTTGGGATCTCTGCAACAACTTCGAAATAAACGGGGGTATCGGAACAGCGGGAATCTATACAACATACAAAGCACACAAGCAAAACATGCTATAAGTCTATTGAAACAGGAAACAAAACCATTTTTAATGGATTCTTGGCATTTTTATGAATTTACTGCAATTTTAATGGGCTCAAATGGAGCTCAAATGAATTAGTTATGAATTTTAGAATGTTCACTATGTTTTACTATAAACAAAAAAGTCCTTAATGATTTATTGTGCATTAAACAAGTGCACTGACATCAGTGAGGGAAGGAGCTGGCGCCGACAAGAGGGCCCCACCCGTCAGCGGTGCAAGTAGGGTGGCACATGGTGGACCAAGTCCACCGGTCACGAACGGGTGGCCCCGATATGCCGCATGGCAGATCAGATGGTGGAGAAGCAGTCGCAAGGTGCCGGCCATCCCGATCGGGAGACGGCGACGCACACGGCCCGATGATCACCAGCGACGACCATCCGGCGCGGCAGTGAGCACACAAAGGGCAGCGGTGCAAACGGACGGTGGCACAGACGTGGACATCAACGGCGCGCAAAAGAAACGAAGGGAGAAGGAGAGGAGTCCTCACCAGAAAACCGGCCGGCATTAGGGAAGAAGACGGTGACTGCGGCGGAATAGCGGCGATTGTCGACGTGTGAACGGCGACCGAGGGACGGTACGGTCCCGCGAGTGCGGTGGCGGCGAGTGGAGCGGCGGCTAGCAGCGACCAGAGGTGGTGGAAAGCGGCGACGCTAGGGTTAAGCGGCGCGGCAGCGGTAGAGAGCACAGGAGAGGGTGGCGGATGGCGAAAAAGATGGAGGAGAGCACGGGGATTGATGGCGAAAAAGTAGGGCGGCAGATCCGGTGGCACGCGTGGAGTGGGCAGGGAAGGTGCGGGGCGGGCAAAAAAGGCGACGGATGGTGGTTACACCTCCGGCTCTGCTGGCCGGTGGTAGGGGATGGGCCTGACAGTTGGGCCCACCTGTTGGCATTCCGGACAAGGGAGATGAGGCCCGGGCACGGGTGGACTGGGCCGAGGCCTTCAGGCGACACAAAAAGGGAGCGGCGCGGGCGCGCCTGCTGTCGAAAAAGAAGAAAAAAAGAAGATTTAGGAATTTATTTAATTCTGGTAATTGGTTTTCAATTATTAAAATTATTTCCTTTGCTCTAAAAATTATAGTAAAAAGCCAGTTAATGTATTTTAACATGGAAAACTTGAGAAAAATCCCACCATGTCAATTCCACTTGTTAAATGGATTTATTAATTAAGGGTTTGCTCTAGGTTAAACAAATAATTTCTTTGAGCAATTTATTTAGTGAAATAAACCTAGAAAAGGAAACCTCAGAGTGTGACACAGTTTGATCCGGGAAAAAAATAAAATCTGCAAAATTGAAAACTAAAAAAATAAAACAAAATATGCGGGGCTCATATGGCAATGAAACAAGAAGATAAAAAATAGTGGGACCCAGTTCCTCCACCTCACACTCTCTCGTCTCTATCCCCTCTCTCCGCCGACGAGCGCACGTAGGAAGGGACGAGGAGGCAGGGAGACCGGCGAGCGGGGAGGGAAGGAAGAAGCCGGGGAGGCTGGCGACGCGTCGTGCAGGCGTTCACGAAGCAACGGAATCATAGGCGCCACATTGCCGGGAACGCTTCGAGGCAGAAGGAGGCGTAGACAACGTGGCCAGCGGAGATAAGCTAGGTCGCCGCGATGTTGGCGGCGTCGGCGAGGAGGGATCCACGCGCAAGGCCCGACATTCCTGCCACTCGCCACTCACATCCACATCCGTGTCACCTGCGGACTCCGAAGGATGGGAATCGCCACGTCACACCATGCACAGATCCTAGTAGTCCCCAGATCCACGACCGCCTACGCGCCATGTGCCACCCCCTTCTCTCGTGCTAACTGGTGGAGCACCTGCGTCACCATCCAAGTTCGGCATGTGAACGGCGAGAGCAAAGACATCAAGCTTGCCCTCGCCAACCATTCCGCCATCCCGCTCGAGCTGGATCTACTGCTCGTCTCCAACCTGTCGCGCCCGCTCAACATCATCGACCTCTCGTCGGTGCCCATGCACGACAGCCAGCTCATCTCCTTTTGAGCCATGGCGGCAGTGACCTCGTCTCCTTTCGAGCGGTAGCGGCACAGTCACTGAGCTCGATTGGCTCCGACTCGTCTCCTCTCCATCCTCTCTCTTGAGCGGCATGGGCGGTGGCGTCACCATCACTGAGCTCGATCGGCACCGCCTTGTCTCCTTCCGACGAGCCTCCCACACGAGCTTGAGCTCGAGATCTTGATCAGCACCACCTCTTCTCCTTCCGGTGAGCCTCCCCCGTGAGCTCGAGCTCGAGATCCGCCACTGCTGCTTGACCACCACAAAGGAGGAGCTAGAGATGGAGAAAGGAAGGCCAGGAGGAAGAGAGGAGAAAAGGGGAGGAAGGTGCGTCGGTCAGAGGGGATAGAGACAAGAGAGTGTGAGGTGGAGGAAGTGGGACCCACTGACATGTGGTTTCCATTATTTTTTATCTTCTTGTTTGATTATGGGCTCCACATATTTTGTTTAAATTTTTTAGTTTTCAATTTTGCATTTTTCATTTTTCTTTGGGATCAAACTGTCACGTAAACGTCATGTTAATGCCACGTGGGACGAAGACCTTGTCTAAGAAACCATGTCAGCCATGTCAATGCCACGTGAGATGAAGACCTAGTCAAAAAAAAAAAAAGCCATATCAGCCATACCAAGAACAATACTATCGAGAAACCTTGTTTGCATTGGTTTTGTTTTGTAAGTTGGGGGAGAGGGACAGAAAGGCTAGTCAGCAAACATTCACCCACCAATAATCTCACAAATGGATCTGGACAAGGAGGATTAAAGGACGCACGATGGAGCGGTATTATTCTGTTCCCAATTTTACGTTATTCTCTTTTGACGTGATCCTCTTATACGTATCAAGCTTTTTTGTTTTTTCCTTTTTTTTCATATTTGTTTTTTCCACTTCATTTTTTTTCATATTTCTTTTTTTTCGTTAGTATTTTTTATAGTTTTATTAACGCAACTTTTTAATATGAATTATTTTTTAGGACTTTCTACGTACATAAACTTTATATATATAAAGCCCAATATGTGGACTTTACATATATAAAGTTTCTATATATACTTCATATATATAAACTTTCAATATATGGACTGAATTTATATTTGCAATTAGAAAGTTTAGTGTATAAACTTTTAATAAAAATAAAAAAATGCTGATCATGCAGCATCGGAATTTTCAAAAAACAAATCCAATCAAACAAATCTTGTAAAGTAACAATTATGTGGCAGCATGGATTTGGTTTTTAACCCAAGAAACAAAATACTAATCCGTAATTAGACGCATAATTAGGTATGAATGGATGTTACGCCATGAAAATAGTTGGTGAGATTTGCTCCTCGTGAACATTCGTTGGCTAGGCCTACCCGAGAAAAAAAGATGTGTTATATTCGGTTTTGTGGTCCACAGATAAAAATTTCAGACTCGATTACATATTAAGAGAAAAAAAAAATATGTTATATCCGATTTTGTGGTCCAGATAAAAATTTCAGACTTGATTACGGATTAAGAGACCGAAAGTGAACTTATTCAAAAAAAAAAAACGATCACCGTGGGGCCCAAACAAACGACGACAATGTTAACAGCCTTGCGCTCTACCGACTGAACTAGACGGGCTTGCACATTCGATTTTGACCGTATAATGTAAAGTACGTTAAACTAGGTTGTTAGACGTATTTACCACGTGCCAATAATCCAATATACTCATTTCTAAAAGTGCTGACCAGTGGCCACTATTGGTTCAACCTAGTATTACTCCATAATTACCCATGAATCGTTGTACTACTACGGTCTACTACTACTACCATATGCACATATATAGGTCAGTGGATGCGTGTATAACATCCTAATATAAAGGCAGGGTACAGTGTCAAAACTTGGTTTCGACAATAAAAAACTGGGAGTAGCAGTCAAGCGTCAAACACAATAGATTAGTGTGCAAAGGGATTTAGACAGCTTCAGGTCTTCTATAAAGAAGTAATACCCTACTCTTGTTTCGGGGATCTGTTCCGCCGAGTGGTTTATTGATCTCGTGATCAGGTTGTGTGTGAAGAATTTCTCTATGTCTCCTCTCTTACAATCTGTCCCTCAAGGGATGTCCTATCCTCCTTATATAGGCTTGGAGGATAGGCTCACAAGTCGGAGACCTAAATACATATGATATTAGACTACATAATACTTCCGACTCAGGACTATAAGCCATTCCTTATTACACAAGGTAACATAACACTTAAGTCCTAAGCCGATTACATAATCATGATACCTAACCTATCCCCTATAGTCAGTCGGATAAGCTAGCCATGAGGGTATACGGTACCCATAATCCCCATAGTAGCCCCTGAGACTTCACAGTTGACGAGATAACTCTACCTCGAACCAGAATAACACATATCCGAGTACCTCCTTAGCCGAGTGCTTCCATTGCCGACTATTTCCATCATGTCTGCCCAAGTCTCCCGAGTGCTTTATCATCGAATAAAAGGGCTGTGAAGGGCTAAAAACATCTCAAAAATTACCAAGAATATATACTTAGGTGCATCGACTATGTGTTTAGTTAAACAAACTAAGCATATAGTTAAGAAATATGATAATCATACTCATCCGAGTGAAATAAATGACTAGCCTAAGCCAAAGGCAATTATAAAAAATCATATAACACATAACCTTATAATCAAGGCGTAGTGTATAATGACCCCGAGTACTGGCAAGCACATGCTATCCGAGTCGTTATGCCCGAATCCTCTTAGAGCATACAACTCGCCCATCCTCAAAAATATGTTGTATAAACAATAAAAAATCTGAGTTAATAAACCCATAATAGATTTATCATTCATTCGAAAAATATGACCAAAATATTAAAAAGCCTAAGTCATAATATTGGTCTTAATCAAAAAAGCACACCAAGGTGGCAAAATAGCATTGATATAATATAAAATCAATTGCTTTGTAAAAACCAAACAGCTCCCGCAACCTATAGAAAAGTTACCAGGACAGCTATAAAAACTTTACTATTGGTCACCTTCCAAATTGCATCGTACCAACTCCTAAAAAGTTGTGTAACTGCTGTATGAAAGGATTTTGAAGGCATCGGGCAGTAGAGCACGCGCATATTGCCAAGGCAAATCTGCTTAAGTCCCTAGAGACGCGTGTCAAGCGACACCTGAATCATGAGCTGTAAGCTTCTCATGGGTCTCGGCCAAAACACGAGAGCCTACCGATACCCTAAAAATCAATGAAGCACCGTCATCTTCCCCGCCGCTTCATCTTCTGAAAATTTCCCCTTTCGCGCTCCTGTTCACAAGCTCTTCCGAAGAAACCTAGAGCTCAAGCACATCCAAATCCATCCATCCAGAAGCTTAAAGCTCCATCAATATTCACCGCGCGCAACCAGCTCCCAACATTTCTTCCAAGAATCATCATTCCCAGCTCCAGATTCGCTTCCCTCAAACCGCATCCATGGCAGAAGAGAGAGAAATGATCCCAATGGGCAACGTCAGATGTGAAAGAATCAACCCTGCGGGAAATGGTGAAGGACGGAGTTCTTCCTGCTAAGAAAATCATCGTCTGGCGCCCAACATATGGCGAAGAGTTCCCAACTCCAAACACCGGTGAGATCGTAGTCTTTACCCACTTTTTCTATTGTGGATTTGGTCTTCCCACTTCCGAATTCTTCCGTGGTATCCTCGATTACTACGGTCTCCAAATTTATCATCTGAACCCAAACTCCATTCTACACATCGCCATCTTCATCCATGTGTGCGAAGCTTTCTTGAGTATCTATCCTCACTTCAACCTCTTCCGCCGCATGTTCTCTCTTAAGGCACACCCAACCAAAGATAACCCTTACGTTGTTGGTGGTGCCAGATTTCAACTTCGCGGTACTCTCCGCAAAGATTACTTTCCTTTTCCCCTAAAATCTTCTAACAAGGGCTGTCATACGAACTTGTTCTATATCTCAAACCCAGCCCCCAGTTTGCCCAACTTCATTGGTTTCCCACCAATCCAACGAGTCAACTGAAATACTCTGCCAGAAGATCAAGATTGGATAGAAGCTAACAACCTCCTGGCTAAAATCCTTGAAATGAAGAATAAGGGTCTCCAAGGAGAACAGATCACTCGGCACTTCATCAAGTGCCGACTGTTTCCTATCAAAGAAAGGTCTAAGCCAGCATTTGAATATGAAGGCCAAAGTGATCCCAATCGAGAAGACCGTGAATTCCTGAATTTCCAGGTCTTGTGCGCTCGTATGTACAAAATGTTCTCTTCTGGAATTGCAGTGGACTATAGCAATAAGCTGCTAGTTGTTCCCTTCAATCTTCATTGACCACCTCCTCCGGTAAGCGAACTTTGCATCGTGAATTATTTTCTAATCTATCCACATTCTTCAATGTTTTCTAAGAATATTGCTTGCAGGCAAATGCTCTGATTATCTCTCGGCCATACAAAGTGTATCACCAAGATATACCTGCCCAGCCGACTACCAAGAAGCCAACTGGTGGACCAAAAATCAAGCCTCAAGCTAAAAGCAAAAGAGCTGCTGCCGTCGAAGATACCAGCAAGTGTGCTTGCAAATAGAGGAAACTGGTCCTGGATGACTCGGATAAAGAAACTGAGGAAGTCCAGACTCCAAAAGCCAACATAAGCTCTCCTAGGCCATCCACGAGATCTGCCCCAAAGTTCAGAAAATCCAACAGGTATCCCTCACATGATTGAATTTATCTTCTCATTGAAAAACCCGCTTGATTTCATCTTAGTCATCTTTTATCTTCTTCTGCAGAAAACCTCAAAATATAGACCCCACTGGGCAGACAGAAAAAATAAATCTATCCACAACGCCCGAGAAGCCAAGTTCCACAGAACAAGGGTGTCAGAACCTTCTCCCGGATGAAGCCATCCCCGATCAAGAGCCCCCGACGGCCAGTCAAGATACCCTGACTGGAAACCAGTCGGATTCTGCTAATCAGGCATCGGCTCAGGGACCTCCGACTGTAAACCAGCCGGACAGGGAAGAACAAGTCCCAACCAATCAAAAAGCATCAGTTGAGGATCCAGCACAAGGACAGGTAACCTTCAATAGTCATCAAACTCTTGTCTCGAACATATCTTCTGACTTCCATCTTTATTCATCATCCTTAGAGCAAACAACCGAAGAAGAAGAAATTACCCGACTAAAATCCACAGAAGACTCAGTACCTCCAATCAAAATCGAGTGGCGAGATGCCGAAGGAAAAAGGCAGGGCATCATATTGAACAAGCAAAAAGAAGCTGAAGAACGCGATATGCTCATTGCCAGCCTCAATGAAGCAACTCGACTAATGAATGTATGCATAAATTTCTCGTATCTCAACTGCATAGTCTTGTTCAATCGACTGACTCAATCTCCATAATGCAGAGAATACATCGTCGCTCAATGGCTAAGTCGGACACTCTAGAGAAGCTGGTACCTCATGTCAATTCTTTGAAAAACATCCAACAAGATCTCAAAGAAGCCAGAGAAGAAACTGCAGCTAGAGAAGTCGTCCTTAGGGAAGAAATCAACAAGCTTCGAGATGTGAACCTGGAGCTTCGTGGTTCAATCGGAGGCAATGGAAACCAACTCATCTGTTCTTGTTTAATCCATTCGTCTCCAATAACCCCAAATCTTCATGCTTTAGCCAATTTATCCGAGATTGATTCCCTCAAGGCTCAATTAAAGAAAACAGAAACTGATAACGCCAAGCTTGAGTCTGACAAAAATAAAGTCTTAGAAGAAATTGAAGGTAACCCCTGAAACTCATACTCATTGATCTAACTGATCTCAGTTATTTGTATAATCTGAATTATATCAAACTTGTAGCTAATAAGATTAAATCCCATGCTCAATTTGAAGTCTTTGCTGAAAAAGTCCGAAGAGCCGAAAGAGTCAGAGATGACATCGCCAATGCAGCTACGCCAATATTGTCAGCACTCTATGAGAACGGCCTCGGGACAAGCTCTATGGATGCTGTAGAAATCTTCGATAAACTCAAGACGGCTCCAAAAAAGTACATAGAGAATACTACTGATGCTGCTGTCATGAGTGCAAGTCAAACCCTGGCGATGACGAAGTCGCTCCATCCTCGAGTAGACATAAACTCTATAGGGATAGCTTCGCAGACAACACTTTAGATGAACAAGCCTTGGAGCTGATCAATGAAGCACAGGAGTCGGCCAAGAAAATTGCTACTGATGTAATTGAAAACTTCCAGGGATGACTTCTTCGACGTAAATCACTGTTGTAATCTAACTTGTAAATTCTCAGTTTATTTATGCTTATGCCCTAATTTGAGTCTTCGCATTAAATTTCTTAAAAAATTTTCGTCCGACTGTCACCAAGCCTAGACTTGATTAAGTCATCAAAAAATTTTCAGTCCTTATTTGTTTAACTCAAACCAGAACACTAAACAATGATAAACCAAGTATGAACAATTCATTATTGATAAAAAAACATCATGCTTTATTGATACGTATAGCCCCCGACTGACAACTCAAGAAGACAACTTACTTGAAGTCGGTAGTCGAGAAGAACATGATAGAATAAATCTAGGTATAATATCGACGAAGGTGCTCAATATTCCATGAATTCTCCACCATGGTCGCATCTTCGCGCTTCAAACGATATGCTCCTGGCCAAGTGACCTCAGCAATTATATAAGGTCCTTCCCATAATGGAGATAACTTATGTCTATCCTTTGCAGTCTGAATCTTCTGTAAAACCATATCGCCAACAATGAAAGCTCGTGACCGAACGTTTCGATTATGATAACGTCGAAGTCCTTGAAGATACCTTGCCGACTAAACCAATGCAGCCTCACGAGCCTCTTCCAGTCGGGTCAGATCGTCAACTCGATCTTGATCACGTCGTTCATCATTGAAATTGCGAACTCGAAGAGATTCGAACTCCATCTCACTCGGCAGCATTGCTTCAGCCTCATAGACTAAAAAGAAAGTTGATTGGCCAGTAGCCCAACTGGGCGTAGTCCGCAATGACCATAATACCGAAGGCAACTCTTGGACCCATCTTCCAGCATAAGGGCTTAGCCTATCAAACACAACAAATCTAGATTCCAAAATCTTGACAGAATTCTTTGAAGACGCCACCAGTGAACTGAGTCCCATTATCGGTTATAATCCTGTTAGGAACACCAAACCGATGCACAATATTTAAAATAAAATCTCGCGCCTTATCCGCAGTTATTATAGCAACCAACCTAGTCTCAATCCACTTGGAGAACTTGTCAATTGCGACGAACAAATGTGTAAATCCTCCTGGAGCCTTTTTGAAAGGACCAACAATGTCCAAGCCCCAAACCGCAAAAGGCCATGATAATGGAATTGTTTGTAACTCTTGGGCTGAAACATGACTTTGCCGACCGAAGAACTAACAACCTTCACATGTGCGGACCACCTTGTTGGCATCAGAAACCGCCGTGAGCCAGAAAAAACCTTGCCTGTAAGCCTTGCCCACCAAAGTACGTGCTGCAGCATGACTGCCGCAAATTCCCGAGTGAATGTCCTGTAACAATTGTCGTCCCTCCTCAGGCGTGACGCATCTTAACAAAACTCCTGATGGGCTTCTCCTGTACAACTCCGAATCAACCATGATGTAACTCTGACTACGACGTCGAATTCGCTCTGCATCATCTCGGTCTTCTGGTAGCTCCTGCCGAGTCAGAAAATTGATAAAAGGTGTCCTCCCGTCGGCGTCGAGCATGGCGACCTGGTTTGTAACTTCTTCATTAGCAACTGATTTTTTAGCAACAGTCGGTTCATAAAGGTGTTCTACAAAAACATCAGTCAGGGCTGCTTCTCGCTTGGACCCAAACTATGCCAATTCATCTGCCGCTTCATTGTTGTGCCTTAAAACATGAGATAACTCCAGGCCATCAAACTTGTCCTCCAGCTTGCGAACTTCTTGTCGATAGGCTGCCATATTATCATCTAAGCAAGACCAATCCTTCATTACTTGATTAACCACCAACTGGGAATCTCCTCGTACAACCATCCGTCGCATGCCGAGTGACACAGCAAGTCGTAAGCCATGAAGTGAAGCTTCATACTCGGCGACATTGTGTGAGGTAGGAAAATGTATATGAAGAACATACCGTAGCCTCTCCCCAGTCGGAAAAATCAAGACGACTCCTGCTCCTAAGCCGATGACTCGTTTAGACCCGTCAAACTGCACTGCATGGTCCAAAATTGCAGCTCCTCCCTAGGTACATCTTCTTGATGCTCGGTCCACTCGGCCACGAAGTTAGCCAGGATTTGAGATTTTATAGACGTTCTGGCTTTGAAGGTAATATCCAGCGGCATCAATTCCAAGGCCCACTTCGCAATGCGCCCAGTAAGCTCCCGGCTATGGATGACATCGCCGAGTGGAAAAGACGTGACCACGGTAACCGAGTGACTCTGAAAATAATGGGCCAACTTACTGACGGTAATTAAGACTTCATATAGCAATTTTTGTACCTGGGGGTAACGTGTTTTGGATCCGGCCAGCACCTCACTAACAAAGTAGATTGGCCTTTGAACTTTTTGAGCTCGTCCTTCTTTCTCGCGTTCGACGACCAAAACCATGCTGACCACCTGGTAGGTTGCGGAAACGTAGAGCAATAGAGGTTCTTGTTAACACCAGAATTTGGTCAGCCCCGAAATTCCCATCGGACCAAAGTTCATATCGGCTCGAAGCTAGTATCGGCCTAGAGTTCTACATCGGCCGATGGGGGTTATCTTAAACCATCCACCAACAGCAGTCGGATTCTTGTTAGATTCGGGAAGATCTTATCCAGAGAAGACCGAGTCCAAGGAGGATGCGGCTTGTATCTATTAATTAGGAAGAATTTTTTAGTTTCCTTTTTATCTTTAGGAAAGTGTGTTTAGTGTCCAATAAGGACTTTATCTATTTCCTTTTATCTTTAGGAAAGTTTGAGTTGTATTTTGTTAGGATCTTTGTTAGCCTATGGGTATAAATATGTAAGCCCGAGGTTCATGTAATTTTTATCTCACGATCAATACAACTACGGCGCATCGTCAACCTTTACTTTTCGTCTTCTTCAGCGAGTTCATGCCCTTCCTATGAGAGGTAAGTCTCGTTATGACTGCCTGCACTGTCGGGGCCAGGGCTTCGACGTTCTGATCTCGTCAACGTAAGCACCTACTATCATATATCTTGTTCAATCTGGTTTGGTGTCTCGATTTAGTCGTATCGGCCGAGATTCGTTGTAGGGTTTACGTCGGTATCGACTAAATTGCCTCGCTAGATTAGATTGGCTAAGGTATCCACCACCCTGAAAATCAATCGAGGGCTTGATTGTCTAGATCTTGCGTTTCTTTTCATACTTAGTGCCACTAAGTCATGATTAGAACCGTAATCTCTAGCCTGCCTGCCGATTGCCAATGAGGGTTTCACCGGGGTTTCAGCCGGTGAGTTATCTGGACGTTGCATCGGCCCAAGAGTTTTACATATAGATTAGATCTAGCCGATGACAACAGAGTATTTATTGTCTATTTGCTTATTGAGAATTTATACCATCGGACCTCTGGCCGATGTATGCTTTAATCCTCAGATCAATGTTTATTTTATATTTGGATTATGCTATATCACATTACTATATCATCATGTTATCATCAGCCGACGGGTTGTTTTGGCTATCGGCCTACTGGCCGATACGTTTTTGCCCTATCGGCCTATCGGCCAATAGACCTTCTGTTCTGCTATTTTGCATATCTTGTCAGTGGCAGGATCAAACTGACTGGCACGCCCGCGCTTCATCAATTTTAGGACCTGCACTGGAGCTAAGCAGATCTCCCAGGCCTTCGTGTGTACGCACGCCGGATCCTCATCGGCGGTACGGATTCGGCGTCAACACATTTTTGGCACGCCCAGTGGGACCGTGTTTTTGACAACAGATTTTTACACGGCTCGTGGAACTCACAATTGCAACAAGATGTGTAAGAAGAAAGTCAAGGCCAAGGAAGAACAATCTGTCAAGCCGATAGAGGAAGAAGAAGAGCCGATGGACGATGAGACGCTTCAAAAGACAGTTGATGAAATCGTTCGTCGCGCTGTGTTTGATCGATCTGGTGTTTTGGTGAGTACATTACATGGTTTGATCGAGAAGATAGTTCCCATAGTAATTGCCTTAAGAAATCAGACTGGGGGCAAATCGACGAACAATCTCAGCATCATCGGCAACAGCGACATTGGCTTGGGAGGCAAATAGATCAGCATCAGCCTGGAGAGTCACATTAACAATATTAGCCAGAAAAAACTCAAAGATATCAGTCTAAAGAAGATTGGGCCGATATGATTGCAAAAGTAATAGAGGAACAGTTTGGAATTACACCTAAGGGACATATTTCTGTGTATCAGCTGCTATATCCTGAATGGTTTGATAGAGTTCCACTTCCAAGCCAATATAAGATTCCAGACTTTTTTCAATTTTCAGGGCAAGATGATATATCTACAAGGAAACATATCAGCCGATTTTTAGCTCAATGTGGGGAGGCATCGGCTAAAGAAGCTCTGAAAGTTAGGTTGTTTCCGTTGTCTTTGACTGGACCGGCCTTCATATGGTTTTCATCATTGCCACCACACTCTATCAGAGGTTGGGCCAATCTTGAGAAGCAATTTCACCAATACTTCTTTGCTGGAATTGATGAGTTGAAGCTTTCAGACTTGATATCAGTTAAACAGCAAGAAGGGGAATCGACTAAGGAATATATTCAAAGGTTTCGTAATGTCCGCAGCCGATGCTATAACTTGAGTCTAAGTGATGCGCAGCTAGCAGAGCTTGCATTTCAAGGGTTGGCAACATATATCAAAGATAGATTCTTTTTCCATGAGTTTGACAGCCTGGCTCATCTAATACAGAAGGTATCGGCTTACAAGAGCCGATGTCAAGAAGAAGAGAAGAATCAGTTTTGGGGCGATCAAGGCAAGGATAATTTTGAAGCATGACTTCTCATACTCCAAAACTAGGGGGCATGTGTTAACACCAAAATTTGGTAAGCCCCGAAGTTCCCATCGGACCAAAGTTCATATCGGCTCGAAGCTAGTATCGGCCTAGATTTCTACATCGGCCGATGGGGGTTATCTTAAACCATCCACCATGGTTTAAGTCGTATTCTGTTAGGATCTTTGTTAGCCTATGGGTATAAATATGTAAGCCCGAGGTTCATGTAATTTTTATCTCACGATCAATACAACTTTGGTGCATCGCCAACCTTTACTTTTTGTCTTCTTCAGCGAGTTCATGCCCTTCCTACGAGGGGTAAGTCTCGTTATGACTGCCTGCGCTGTCGGGGCCAGGGCTTCGACGTTCTGATCTCGTCAACGTAAGCACCTACTATCATATATCTTGTTCAATCTGGTTTGGTGCCTCGATTTAGTCGTATCGGCCGAGATTCATTGTAGGGTGTGCGCCGGTATCGACTAAATTGCCTCGCTAGATTAGATTGGCTAAGGTATCCACCACCCTGAAAATCAGTCGAGGGCTTGATTGTCTAGATCTTGCGTTTCTTTTCATACTTAGTGCCGCTAAGTCGTGATTAGAACCGTAATCTCTAGCCTGCCTATCGATTGCCAATAAGGGTTTCACCGAGGTTTCAGCCGGTGAGTTATCTGGACGTTGCATCGGCCTAAGAGTTTTACATATAGATTGGATCTAGCCGATGACAACAGAGTATTTATTGTCTATTTGCTTATTGAGAATTTATGCCATCGGACCTCTGGCCGATGTATGCTTTAATCCTCATATC